>CAUYUJ010017327.1:729008-843293 GCA_963575745.1 Prorocentrum cordatum
TTCGGGGTCCTGGGCGCCTTCTGGGGCGGAGGGCTCGATTTTTCAGTTCTCGGTTCCCTTCTTGAGCCCCTCTTGGGCCCGTCTTGGGGCCTCTTGGTCCGCCTTGGGCAGCACTTGGGCCGTCTGGGGGGCGCTCTTGGGCCGCTCCGGGGCCGTCTTGGGAGCCTCGTGGGCCGTCTTGGAGCAGTCTTGAAGGCCTCTTGGGCCCTCTTGGAGCGTCCGGAAGCGAAAAGGCCAGAACGCAAAAAAACATAGAAAAAACCAATGAAAATCAACGATTTTGGCAACTTGGGGCCCTCTTCGGAGGCCTCTTGGAAGGCCCTTGGAGCGTCTTGGAGGCCTCTTGGGCTGTCTTGGGGCCATCTGGGGCGTCTTCGGGCGATCTTTGGCCGTCTCGGGCCTCTCTTGGACCGTCTAGAAAGCTTCTCGGGGCCCTCTTGGACCGATCTGGAGCCCTCTTGGACTCCGAAACAGAACTCCGGCATCTCTGACCCGACCTTGCCGCGACCTTGCCGGGGTACTTTTCGTCCGGGGACCCCCAGGGGCCGCCCCGCGCGCGCGAACTAGAAATACTGTTAACCAGGTACCGGAGATCTTAGCACGCCCTGGCCCGTTGGGCCGGCGAATTTTTCGTCCTGGTCTGATGCGGCTCGACGTTCTCAAGGCCTGAAAACAGTCTTCAAGGCGAAATGTTTGATAAACGTAGGAAAACAATGACAGGAGCGGCTGGTAGATTCATTGGGACACGCACGCACGGCCAAATTCCGTCTGCCGTGTTTTGTTGCCCGATTCAATTTGCATGATTCCCAAACGAAGACCGAAGACTGGGCCGCCACACCGGCGTGATGGACTGCACGGTCTGAGCGCCTTGCCTGCCCGCAGCCCCCTTTACGTGGCCGCCCTCGCCTTTTCCTATTTCCTTTCTGCGAATCTGCCGTTCCGCAACCCCTCCCGCGCGGAGCGATGGTTGGCGCCGCGATAAATAAGTGCTCCGCCAGATGGCGAGGGTAGAAACACAGCAAGCGGCATAGACACACACACACACACACACACTGTCGGCGTTTCGCGCAGATTCCTTGGATCTGCGCTGGGCACCCCGCCCGGGTGCGCGGAGCGCGCCAAGGGCGGCGGAGGCACCGCCAGGGCCGAGCAGAACCAGCGCTGACCGAAAGATCGATCGACGGAGATCACGTACGGGATGCCGTGGTCGGCGCTTCGCAGGGACGCGCCGATCGGGGCCAGACCTGGGGCCCAGCGACTTGGGCCCCGAAGCCTCGCGCCTGGCGTTCCCCGCTCTCGCCCCTCCGAGGGCGTGGGCCCCCAGGGGCCTGGGCCCCGAGGGCTGGAGTTTGGGACAGACGTCTCAGCCCGAGCCGCCTCTGACCGTCCACGGGCCCGCCGACGGCCCCCCGGGGGGGGGCCGACAGGCCACAACTCACAGCCGCGGCCCGAGGACGTCTCAGGACCCCGTCCCCTCACGCGCTCCGCGGCTGCTCCTGGCAGCGCCGGGCTCCCCGCTTCCCCACCAGGAGCTCCGGAGGGGCGCCAGCGCGATACCCCGGCTGCAGGTCCTCCACAAGGAGCCGCCGTGGCTCGAGCGTGTGGAGGTCGCCAGGAATGAAGGAGGTTCGAGGCTCGAGGTTCTCGCACGTTCTCGTCGGTTCGGGGTTCGCGGTTCGAGGCTTTCGCGCGTTGTCGTCGGTCCTCTGCGGTCTTACAGCCTGGGGGGGATCTCCAGCGGCCGCGCCTCGCCGAGGGCTCTCTGGAGGTGTCCCGATCGTCCTCTGGAGAGCGGAGCGATGACAGCGGAGCGATGACCCGAAACCCAGGGGCAACGTCATGGGGGGGATAGGCTCAGAGGCGAGCGCATTGACCCCCAATCGCACCTTCGTCGCTGGCGGGGCCGATCGCCCGCTCTGCACAGGGTCGTGCGGATCCGCCGTCTCGGGCCTATCGCCGATCGATCGGCGACGTTTCCGGGTCGATGTTTCCCCCTTGAGCTGTCAGGAGGGAAAAAACACACAGACACAATTAATCGTCGATTCCCCAAAAAATATAGGAAAATATGGGAAGTGGGGGGGAAGACAAAAAACAGAAAATATAGGAAAATATTGGGAATCTTTTACTTGTGTGTATTTATTTGTGTGTCCTGGGGCCCTTTCGGGAGTGATGACCCGAAACCCAGGGGCAACGTCCGGGGGGGATCGGCTCAGAGGCGAGTGCATGGACCCCCAAATCGCCCCTTCGTCGCTGACGGGGCCCGCTCGTCCGTTCCGCACAGGGTCGTGCGGATCCGCTGTCTCGGGCCCATCGCCGATCTATCGGCGACGTTTCCGGGTCGACGTTTCCCCCTTGAGCTGGACCCCCCCCTTAGTGGGCCCTGGAAACGACAGGGCCGTTTTTTTACCGGTTCCGTTTTGCCGTTTTTTTGCCGGTTCCGACGCTGTTTTGTTGCCGGTTCCGTCGCCGTTTTTTGACCGGTTTGGGCTCCGATTCCAATCCTGGAGCCGTTTTTTGCCGTTTCTGGTCGCCGTTTTTTTGCCGTTTCCATTATCAAGGGGCATTTTTTCAGGAAACGGTGAAAAACGGCCCTGCCGTTCCCGGGGCCCACAAAGCCTCCCCCTAACGTTCCCCATCTCTCCCGTGGCCCTCTCGGGGGCCGCTCAGATACGACTCGTGCTTGACGAGGCGTCCCTCCCGCGGCGCAGCCCTCGCCTCCTGCTCACTGCGCGGGCGCGGCCTCCGCCGGGAGCGGGCGATCTCCTCCCTCGGAACGGGCGCGGAGGGGGCGGAGGAGGTCGCGGAGGAGGAGCGGAGAAGACGCTGCTGCGTGACCATGCATGAACTGTCGGAGGTCCGCCCGGATTCCTTCCATTCGGGGGAGCGTAAGACCCGGGTTTGCCAGAACTCGGGTTCGCCATGGTTTTTTGACGACCGCGCCTCGGATTTTGACGAGGAGGAGTTTCCTGGGATGTCTGCAGCGGGAGGCCTCGTCAGAATGCAGGCTCGGCCTCGTCATTTTTTTGACGACCTCGTCGGGGATTTCCGAGTTCCCTGTACCCAGGTCTTACGTCCCCTTGAGAACTGTCGGAGGTCCGCGCGGATTTCCTTCCTTCGGCGTTCGACGCTTCCCCGGGCGCGGAGCGGCGCTGGGCGGCGTCGCGGTCGGCGCGGATCCGCCCCTCTCTGGCGCTCGGAGCGCGGCAGGGCGTCCGGCGCCGACCTCCGCCGGCCTCCCTGGGATCACACAGCTGCTGCTCGAGAGGGAGGAGGAGGAGGAGGAGGAGGAGGAGGAGGAGGAGGAGGAGGAGGAGGAGGAGGAGGAGGAGGAGGACCATCAGCGGGTCAAAGTTGCATTGGGCTTCTAGGGGGACAAAAAGTGACTAAACATGAAAACTCGAAGGTCCGCGCGGATTGCTCGGATCGGCGCTGGGGCCCCCCGGCGGCGCCTCCGGCGCCGCCCCTGGCGCGCTCCGCGCGCCAGGGAGGGGGGTCCAGCGCCGATCCGAGAAATCTGCGCGGACTTCCGAGTTGTTATGTTTATGTCACTTTTTGTTCCCCTAGTTTCGGTGTCTTCATCGCCGTTGTTATTTTTTGTTGGGCGGTCGTCGCAGCCTCGCGTGGCCAAGGACATTGTGTCCAGAAGTGGTATGGGGTATGATGTTGAGTCAATCCCATCTCCCCTTCTCGAAAGCAAGCCTTGTATCGTTGCTCAAGATATCCGTTACCGCCAATTGTAGGTCCCGCCGTCCGTTCTGCTAGCGCGCTTCTGACGTGCATGACCTTCGTTAGATATTTGTTGTTATTTCTCTCTTGTACCCCCACTCCCCCCCTTCCTTCCCCTTCTCGTCCTCCTGTGCTCCCTCTTCGAGCTAGTCGTGGAGTCTAGTCCCAGTTGCGGTCTGTTCCAGGGTCATTCGCGTGCAAGTCTGCGCATCACCCTGGACTTCAGCCGCCACGCATATTGCTCGGCCTCCCCCCAATGAGCACCAGCTGTGGTCCCAGTGGGGTGCACGCGCAGGCAGGTCTCAACGAGTGTGCACGCCGCTCTGGCCCGATGGTCCTTCGTTCCTCCATCTCCCCCATCTGTACCTCCAGATGCACTCCCTACGGGGAGCGTTCGAACACGGGTGTGCACACGACTTGTTTCTACCCTCGTTGTCTGATCGTTTCCTCATTCTGTTCGCTCCAGCCTGATCCAATGTTGGTGTGGGTTCAAGCGGGGTGTGGCGCTCGTTGAGTGATGTGCACGGCGTCAGTCCTCTTCGGCATTTCTCTCTTCCCAAGACTAACTACGTGTGCATGTGTGTGTGCTTGCGCGCATGGTACATTCTCGGCCCCGCAGGCATTACCCCCCCACCCCTCCCAACCCGAACCAACGCGTCCCCCCCCACCGGACGCATTTGGGCCACTGGTCCTTTTCGCCATGCCTCGTGCAGAAGCCCTCTCCACCCACTCCCCCCCAGTTGCAGGGTGCGAGTGGAGCTACCCCACCGCCTCAGCGGCCCGGCGCGCCCCGGCTTGGGGTCGCTCCCCATGCGCTGCTCCGGCTCCCGCCTCTGCACGGGGCTTGCCCCGACGGCGCAGAGCGGCCTCGGACGTGCAACCCTGGGCTACGCAACACAGCGTTTTCCCAAGAACGCGTTTTTGGTGTCAAGGTTCGAAGGTATCAGACTCGAGTGGCTTCCACGGCCAGCACGCCACGCCCCACATTGTGCCACCACTCCGCGGCGCCGTTCCGTTCCACGCCGCTGCCCCCGCCGTGCGCGTCGGGCCCCCCACGTCCTCACCTTGTCTCCACCCCCGCGGCCCCACTTCGACCCGATTCGATCCGACTCCACATTGATGCTGTCCCGCCAGGCTCGATTTGGCTCCGACATCTCGAGGATTCGAAGCGGTCCGATGCTTGCACGGCGCGACTTTGCATTCTGGTGCAGCCGTTCCGGTTCGAATTTCAGCCGATGCAGGCCGGTCCGACGCAAATGCCTACTCGATCGGAGTTGCCCGTTCGATGTTGGCTGATCGTGCCCCCGCCATGCGCTCGTCCGCCCATGGAGCTCCCACAGCACAGGCATGCGTTCAGCCACTGGCAATCAGCTGGCTGGGGCATGCACCCCGCCAACAGCGCGGCCTTCTCTTTCGCAAGCACACATTCAGATCAGATTGTCCAGAAGAGAGTACGATGGCCAACGCGCGCACTCTCAAAGTAGGGGAAGTTTGTAGCAGTAATCCGTAGCTTCTGGCTCGACTCGCCGCAGACGGTCATGCAGGATCGCAGCTTGGCCTGGCCTGCCTTCGCCAGGTGACCTGCGACCCGTGGGCGATGCCGAGCCATGGGCAGCTTTTAGTGGGTTCGCTTTGGCTCGGGCTGTCCGTCTTGCCAGCTGTCTGTATTGGCAGCGGGGGCACTTTACAACCGGTTTGCTTCGGAAATTTCCGGCAGTCGCCCCTCGAGCTCAGGTTAGTCGACGGCCTTACCGAGGGAGTCAGCCTGGGCGAAGTACCTGCCATGGACAAGATTTGCCGCGATGAAGCAGCTGTTGGCCATAAGTACAGGCTCTACGGGACCGACGAGGAGACTGGTGAAAAGATCATAGCCACCGAGTTCGAGATGAGATCGGGTCAGAACCACTACATGCTGGGACCAGCATACGAGGATCGCGAGAATCCTTCTTTCTTGGCATTTCGCGAGATCATGAGGGAGGAACGAGCGAGAAAAAAATCGGTCGAACTCTGAGCTGATCGCTGGTTCGTGCTGCGTGCGTGCAAGCGCTGAGCTGGCCCTGACACTGGCGCAAGTAACCGCATGTGTTCAGATATGGTTTGCCCTCCCCGGTCCGTCTCGTCTGACTCTCCCTCCGCCTCTTTTTGTTTCTTCTGCTTATCCTCATCATCCTACTCCTCCTTGTCATCCGTCTCGTCCTCCAGCCACTGTGGAAACCTCCTCATGTTCCTCATCATCCACCTTCTCTAACGCCTTGGCCTTGTCCTCCCCATCATCTTCCTACGAGGTCATCTGCACCTTCAACCGCTCTATCATCATGCATTGTCCTTCGATTCACGCAGCCCCATAAGGCCTGCGATACCAAATAGCGAGTGCGAACTTGGGTGCCGCACAAGCTTCAGAGCTCGGACAACTAGCGCGCTCTGTGTGTTATTTTCCGCATCACCGCAGCACGTCGCGGCCTACCACAAAACGGCAATGTCCGGGGACGAGTGTGATGATGATGAGGAGGAGGAGGAGGAGGAGGAGGAGGAGGAGAAGGAGGAGGAGGAGGAGGGGGGAGGAGAGGAAGGATGCGGGGATTGATATGGATGAGCAGGAGCAGGGACGAAAGGAGAAGGATGGGTATGAGGGAGGAAGGCGCGTGTGGAGGGATTGGGCGGGTTGGGGGAGACACTGTGCTGGAGAAGGTTTGCTCAGCCTCATTCCCCTTCTCCTCCGACTAGTCATGGCCTAGCTCCTCATTGTCCATCTCCTTCAGCTACGATGCGAAAGGCCAGCTCGTGCGATAAAGTCGATCGTGCGACACGCCACCGGCTCGTGCGAAAAGTCATGTTAAGACAGCTGCCAGTGCCGGGGCGATTGCGAGAGAATGCGATCAGCTGCAGTTCTGGGCTTGGCTCCTGCGAGAAGCGTACCTGGGCGGCGGCAGAGCAGACGGCATCGGCCACAGTGATGAGATCAGCTCGGGCGCGCAACGGCAAGGGGGACTGCAGGGAGCGGGGTGCCCGGCGCCACCAGCTACGGTCAGGAACGCGTGCTTAGAGTTAGGTCGGACATGCCCCCCTATACAGGCAGATCTTGGAGGACAAACACGAAAAAAGTCAGATCATATTGAAACACGTCCAACGAATCATAGAAAAATCGTTCCCGCATTATTTTGTGACTATTTTTGTATCTCCCGCTTGTAGAGGGACATGCCCGACTCATGCTCAGAGCGCCGTTCAGAGTGTCGCACATCCGCTTCTGCCCAGCACGCCTCGCCGCGGCGCGCTAAAACCACGTCCCAGGTACCAGCGGCCCGAGCTCTCCCCAGCCTCCCGCCCCGCGAAAGGGAGGGACACGCCACAGTGGGGGCTCGGCCACAAGAAACCTCCGCAAGAGACCCAATCCTGAATTCCGCGATCTGTCCGGTGAATATCCAAACTTGTCGATCGAGAATCGTCAAGATCTTAGTGGGGTGCCCATCGAAGTCCAAGAAACCCAGGGCACCCTGGCAAGCTCCCACTGGCTCCTTGGCACGCGCCCCCGCTGTAAGAGCAGCTCCTGTGGCGCCTGGCCGTGCCAATGCGACGGGGGGCAGACCCCGTCGAGAGCCCGCGGCTCGCCGCCGTCGGTGGCAGGGCCGGGCCGCTCCTCCGGATCGTCCCAGGGGCGGCCTGGGGGCGGGCGCGGCGCCCCGTCGCGTGCAGTCTCCGGGCTCGTCCCCGGGCCGACTCGGCAGGCTGCCGGTCCAGTCCCTGCTGGCCGTCTCCGGCCTCCCGTGCCCTCGTCCTGCGCCCGTGCCGCCTCCTACCCCGACGCGTCGATTGAGGAATGGGCCGCCTTCGGTTCGCGAGGGGGCGTCGCAGCCGTCATTTCTGCGGCTCCAGGTCCGTCGGTTTCGGTCCCAGGCCGTTTTCACTGAGGGGAGGTTTACTGAAGGGAGGTTTGTCCACCGCCGACTCTGGGCTCGCCCCGGGGCCGACTCGGCAGGCTGCCGGTCCAGTCCCTGCTGGCCGTCTCCGGCCTCCCGTGCCCTCGTCCTGCGCCCCGTGCTGCCTCCTGGACCTCCCCCTCGTGACTGCTTTCCCGTGCGCCACCTCCTCCTGCGCCTCCTCCTCCTCCTCCTCCTCCTCCTCCTCCTCCTCCTCCTCCTCCTCTTGCTCCTCCTCCTCCCTCTCCTGCTCCTCCGCCTCGTTTTCCGTTCCGCCGTCTCTCTCCTTCTCCCCGCTACTGTTTGTCGTCGTCGTCCTCCTCGTCCTCCTCCTCTTCCTCCACCCTCTTCCTTTTCCTCCTCGCCCTTCATTTCGTTATTCTCGTTTCCCTTCTCAAGCATTCGACTTCAAGGCACATGTACTCTGCGAGAGCCGAAGGCCGCTTCGCGGCAGCAGCACGGGAAAGGCGCTCGGCGAGGCAATCGAGCTACTTGTAAACCCGTTTTGCGCTTCTCCGCCTCCTTTGCGGCTTTGCGAAACGCGGCAGAAGTGTCGTAATGATTTGCCGCCCCTCCTCCTGCTCCTCGTCGTCGTCCTTATCCTCACCCTGGAACGCGATCCTCGCGTGTAAACTCGGCCTTTTCCTCCTCCTCCTGCTCCTCCTTCTTGTCCTCCGTCCTCATCGTCGTCGTCGCGGCGGGAATTTGGTTTCCCTCTATATTTTTGGGTTGGCTGGATAATGTTGGATTGTGTTCTCCCAGGGGAAACCCACTGTGTGCATCTTATCACGGGCATACCAATAGGAATCAGTGTTTACGGTTGTAGTCGTGATTGTGGTCGTGGTTGTATTCGCGATGGTAGTCGTGATTGGAATCCCGATTGTAGTCGTAATCGCAATTGTAGGCAGAGTCGTAGTCGTCGCCGTCGTCGACGTTGTCTTCGTCGTCGTCGTCGCGGCGGATAGTATTTTCCCACTAGTGTTCGCCGCGCTTTCCACTGCTGGGGGATTATTTAATCGCTTCGCTCATTCCGCCGGCCCGTATTGTGCCATCGCAGGCGTTTGCTTGCGCGTTCGTGGCCTCTCTTGGAGCCTCGGTGGGGCCGTTTGGGGCCTCTTGGCGCCTCTTTTTAGGCCTCTTGGAGAACTCGGGAGGCTTCCAGGGGGCCTCCTGAGCTCTCGTGACGGTCTCTTGGGGGGCTTTCCACTGCTGGGGGATTATTTCTCCCAGTGAATAATGATATCTGGGCTACCCTGCTCGACAGATGGACGTTGAATACGTTTGTAAGAGGATTGCCACAAAGATCGGCACTCATCCATCGCCGACATTAAGAGGATTTGTACGAGGATTGCATTCATCGCCGACGGCGTTTCTCACAACCTGTTACTCGTAGTCGTAGCCGTAGTGTAGTCGCATCGTTGTCGTAGTTGCAATCGTAGTCGTAGTAATAGTCGTCGTCGTTCTCGTTGTTGTGCGGCGGTCGCCGTGGAAAAATGAGTATGTCCTTTATTGGTGGGACCGCGATCCGTCAATCCTGGCGTCGGCAAGATAATTGGTTTCCATTTCCACTTTTTTCGGGATTCGAAAGACTTACAGAGGTTATGAGGAGCTCTGGTTAGGCGTGTTGGGAGAGCGTGGGCCCTCCAGCGCGATGGCTGGCACTCCGTCCCAGCGGGCCCTGGCGTCCCCGTTCGCGGTCGCAAAGGGCACCCACAGATTTGGGCACCGCAGGACATCCATAGTACCTCAGCCGCCCTGATACGCGGGTTGTGAAGCGCAACGCGCACCGTGTTCAAATCGTCCGTGTTGACACGTTGCGTGTTGGCTCGACGTGTTGGCCACGTCTTGGAGAACATATCGCACCCGACGTACCGACGTGTTCAGTCTACGCGCTGAGCTCCGTGTCAACACGCAGCGGGTTGCGTGCTGCGCAGCGGGGCGGCGAAGCATAGTGCTAGTGCATGTGGAGATGGCACGTGGCAACTTGCCATATTCCGAGAGCCACGTCCTCCTCCGGTGCGGGTTTAAGGATTTGCCCGGAACACTCGTGGAGCTGGCCGTTCCAGGTTTCGTGTCTCGAGTCCTGCCTGCCTCGAAGAGTCGGCTGGGCGACTGCCGCGGGTCGTCGCCACCCTTTCTCCCCTGCTGGACGAAACGCGTCGTCTTCCTTCTCCTCTGGTTCGCGGGGTCCCAGGGCTCCCAGGACGGGCCCCAGGAAGGCACAAGATGGCGTCAAGAGTGAGCTCAGACGGCAGACCGTTGGCAAACACATGTATGTTATCATCGGGTCTCGGCATTGTCTGCCCCCCCCGCCCCCCCTGCGCGCTTCGATCGATGATCGAGCATGGCTCCCAGAGGGCTCCGGTTCCTGGGGAGCCAACGAGAGACCAACGGGCCCCAAGAGGCTCGAACACGGCCAGGGGCTCTTCTAAGAGGGCCTCGATAATGCCGAATAGTGCGCTGGGGGGAGCGCCAGACGGCCCAAGAGGGCCCTAAGGCCGCCCAAGACCACGCCAAGCTCGCCCAATCCCTCATTCTTGCTCTTGCTCATCACCTCTCTCCTCCCTGCTCGACCCTGCTCCCTCCCCCTTCCCTCCTTGCCCCGCCTCACCTCCCTTCTGGGCTTGTGGAAGGCGCTGGAGGGGAACCAGCATAATGTGAAACATGTGCCGGCAAATCTTGCGTACTTGCGTTTAGTTTGCAAACCCCTCGTCCGAGCTCAAGCCCCCAGTCGCCTCTAAGACAAGGAGAACCTAAAACTGGTAGGCTCCTTGTTTCCTCATCCTCCTCTTGTTCCGCAATCGGTTCTCCTCGGCTGCGGAGACACCCAGCATTGACACAGCAGCATCGGTCTCAAGTGTCCGCAGTGCGCTGGTTATGCCTGATGCTGGGGCCAGTGCACCAGTCTTTGCCGCGACACATTAGCGTGGCGCGGACGCCATCGTTCGGGCGACATGCCGATCTACTCGTCATCTGGAGTTGCCTAGCATTGTATCCTACTTATCCTACCTATCTTTATACGTCCTCCCCTTGTTGGCCGCTTCTGCGGCAACTCTTCCTTCCCCAGCTTTCTGGAGTTTGGTCCTCTTTGCTCTCCGCTGCGCCGGGTGCCCACCTTTCAGCTGGAGGCAGTGGCTTTGTACAGCCTCCTTGAGGATCCTGTTTACTCTCGCCCCTCCTCCCCTCGTGGCCGTTTCTGCGGCAGCCCTTCCTTCCGCAGCTCCTGTGCAGTGGGACCCTCGTTTTCCCTCCGCTGCGCGGTGCGCCCACCTCCGCCCCACTCGAGGTGCTGCGGCGGCCGTGCAAAAAAGGTCTGCCGCAGTCGAGCTGCCGCCCAATCTCGGCATCCGCCCGTTGCCCTCGCAGCTTAGGCGGCAGATGCGCGCAGCCAAAACATCCCGCCGCTGCCAGCCTGCCTGCCGCTGCGCCGCCTGCTGCAACCCGGTACGCCCATCGCGCAACTCGCGACCCGCAGGGGGAGGGCCAGGCTGTAGCCCCAGCAGGCGCGCCCGCGTGCCGTCAGCACGCCCGCTTCGACGCACTCCTTTCTCGCTTCGTGGGCCCACGGGGAGCCCCGGCCGCAGATCCCCGGGGCGCGTCGCGCGGCCGCATGCCGCCGGCCCGCCCGGTCCACCCTTCGAACTGCGAGCGCCGCGTGCCCCACCTGGAGGCCCCGAGTGCAGCTCCCAGAGGGCGCGTGGCGCAGGCTGTCGGCGGCTCATCTGGGCGCACCTCTCACGTGCGCTGCGCTGCGTGGCCTCGGGTGCTCCACCTGCAGCCCCAGGTCAGCGCGCCGGCATGCCGTGGGCGCGCGCTCGCAGCCAGCACGCCCCGCCCGTGCTTCGTGTCCCACTGGGGGCCCCGGATGGCCGTCCCGGCGGGCGCTCCCGCATGCCTTCGGGATGTCCGGGTCGGCACAAGCCTTCATCGGAGCAGAGAAGCTTGCATACACCAAACGGTTCGGCGCTCCGCGCGGACTTCTTGGGTGCGGGCGGGGCTCCCCTGGCGGCGCCTTCGTAGAAAAGCCGCGCCAAGAGTGCGTCAGCGCCTCGAGGGGGGGGCAGCGCCGATCCAAGAAACCCGCAAGGACCACCAACAGTGTTCCCCGCATGGGCCTCCCCGCATGCTCTTCTCCGAAATCGCCGCTGGCGTCGACCCCTTTCCCGGGCGCGCGCGAAATCTTCTCGCGCGTTGAGCTCCCCAGTCACGGAGCCCCGAGCCCCAGTCACGGTCCCCGCAGGGCTCGCTGGCGTGCGTGCATCGGTCTGCGGCTCTTTCTGAGCCTCGTCTCGCGCATGTCGTTTTGCCACCCTCACCATGAAGAGGAGAGGTCCAGGCCAACAGATGTCGTGTTTCGCAGCTTTCCGCCTTGTGCACCGACCCCAGACCCCAAGATCGTCAAGAGGCGACCTGGGATGTGCGAGCAGCAGTACCATAGTGCGCAGCATCTGGCTCAGACCACACTTTGGTTGTGTAGCAGTCTTTTCCTGGCCCTGGGAGTGGTAGTCTGCCTCACATAATCTCGGCCCTGAAGCAAAGCAGGGTGGCCCGCCAGCTGGGAGAGATGCCGAGACTCGCGCACCTGCTGGCGGGCTCGCGCTGGCTCTGGATGTCTGTCTTTCTGGCCGCCAGTCAGGAGGCTTTGCGGCAGGTGTCGTTCAGCAATTTCAGGCCAGTGTCGCTTGACCTCAGGTGGGACGACGGCACTGAGAACGGAGTCAGCGTGGGCGAAATACCGGCCATGGACACCATTACTCTCGATCAGACATTCGTTGGCCACAGGCTCAAGCTGGTCCAGCCAGATGCAGGCAGCAGTCGGCTAAAAGTTGTGTCCCAGTTCGTGATGCAACCAGACCAGCAGGTGTACTTCGTGGAGCCGTTAGACGAAGATCGCCAGAACCCTGCGTTCTTGGGATTCCTCGAGGCTCAGAGAGGGGCCCAGACGCGCTCTGCAGCTCAATCGACCGTGGCGGATGAGCTGAAGGCGCTGCATGCCCGCGGCAAGTTGAGTGGAGTCAAGTTGCAGTCGCAGGTGCGTCCGAGGAATGTGCGTCCTGCGTTCGGCATGGTCATAAAGAACTTCCGTCGTGATCCATGTCGCATATTGGGGAGGCCTTACGGCTGGTGCCGTCGACCCTCTATGCCAGAAGGAAGGCAGATGGATCAGGTGGGCGAGGAGGAGGAGGAGGAGGACAAAAATATACATTCTAGGTCGGGGAGGGATTGGGTAACAACCCCCAGGGCCCTCCCAGGACCGCCCCCCATGGACTCCCTGGGACCTTCCCAGGCGACCTCCCTCTTGGCCCCGCCCTCCTGGAGAGAGGGGGGGTCACCTCTATGGCGACCTCTCTCCAGCCCCCCCTTCTGCGCACCACCCCCTCCACGAAGGGAAGGGATCAAAGGGACGTGGTTTCCCTTGTTGTCCTGGTCGGAGAGGGGGGGGCGGGGGGGCACAACTCCCCGGACCTTCCCCGGGGGACCCTGGGATCATTCCCCCGTCCCCCCCCACGGGCCAAGGGAAGGGACTTCCCTTGACTTCCTTACTACTTTGTTCGAGGATCGCTTGAGGAGGAGGGCCAACGGAAAGGGGGAGACCGACGACGACGACGACGACGACGACGACGACGACATCGGAAGATCATCGCACACACGCCGACAGGGTCGGCGGATTTTGGGATAAGCCTGGATCTATTGACGGTGTGTACAACGGGGACATCTCACCGATGAGCAGTACAGGCTCCATGACGACATACCCAGGAGATGCGTTCAAGATTAAATGCAATGACCAGTTGGTCGAGCGGTTCGTCATGGACCGCAACAGGCGCGTGTATGTGTTGGAGCCAGAGCCCTCAGACGAAAGCGCGCGTAGCAGTCCAGAGTATCTGCGGCACCAGCACGAGGCCAAGGTGGAGCAGGAGTATTTCGCCAGGACCGGCATGCCTTGGCTCGGGGCACATCCCCCTGACCCGGCGTCGAATCCCATGTACGCCGCCGGCAGCACCATTGGGCAGGTGGTCCACACCCTGAGCGTCCGAGGGCTGGAAGGGCCGCGCGACTTGGTCGCGCTGTCCTGGAACCCTGCAGGACCGCGGGCATTCCTAATTGAGAGTGTGCTAACCCCAGAGGAGTGCGCCCACGTCATCAGCATCAGCAAGGATAGGCTGGGATCTTCGCTGATCGGCGCTGTTGCTGGCAAGTCTGGGGGTTTCGAATCTCAAACCAGAACCTCGAAGATGACATTCATCAGCCGATCCACGTCGAAGGAGCTGGAAGCCATGCATCACAAGTTTGCGGACATCCTCAATGTCTCCGACAAGGAGCTCCGGCTAGCAGGCGAGGACCTCCAAGTTGTCCGCTACGAGCAGGGCCAGGAGTATGCCCCCCACTACGACTACACAAGGGGAGGAAACGTGGACCGTCTGGCGACTCTGCTGGTCTACTTGGGAGATGGCGGAGGCACCATCTTTCCGCGGGCATTCGACGATCGCGGCTTGATGATTCATCCCAAACAGGGTGACGCGATCCTGTTCTATTCGCAGCTGCCCGACGGTAACTTGGACGAGCTGTCGCTGCATGGTGGCATGCCCGTGGCGAAGGGCACCAAGTGGGTCTGTAACCTCTGGCTGCACTCACACAGCGATCGCCGGTGGAATGCCCCCAAGCCCGAGAGACCCGAGCTATAACATATCAGAGATCCTCGATGCCACAGCAAGGAAAACAGGTTCTTTGCTTATCGGGCCACCAGGCTCTAAATCGTTATGCGGTCCGTTGTTCCCGCTCATTCGCCCGGTTTGTGGCCGCTGAGGGACCGCCCGGCCCATGCTGCCACGAGACTGTGACCGGTCGGTCCACCGCCCGTCCTCCCCCGCTGGCGAAACCACCGGCAGGACGGCACGCAGTACGGCTTGGTGCAGAAGTCAGGCGGCGTCGCCGCCGCGTCCGCTGCTGACTGCCGGGTCCTGGGCTGCCAGCGTGTTGCCGAAAACCTTCCGCCGATCTTGTTTCAAACGCAAAGTTGGCAGGCCAAGTCTGTGCCTCGGGAGGCCCTTCCAGCCCCCGCGACCCACAAAGGTTAGGATGCAGCTCCTGAGAGGTCAGGCTCAGTATCGGCGCTTATGTATTTTCTGTCGCACAGCCTCATCCATCCAGCTGAGCGCTGGTTTTCAATCGGTCGAAATCGGTTCAGTATTTATATATATATATAGAGAGAGAGAGAGAGAGAGAGAGAGAGCCCCTCGATCGGGCTGAATGGCCGCCCCTGTCTGGCAACACGCGAGCCACAGCCCCGACGTCGTGATTTTGTCAGTCCGTGGGCCTGCAGAGGTTTTGGCACCTTCCCCGGGACCGTTTTTTTGCATTTTGTTGATTCGACGGCCCCGGGGCCGCGAGAGGCCCCGGGCCGAACACGGCCAAAACCATTCTCGGTGGGCCGCCCGCTCTGGGGCCACCTCGGCAGAGGCCGTCGACGCGCGGAGCCGCCCGGCGCCTGAGTTCCTGCGCGGGGGTGGGGGTTGGGGAATGATGTCTCGGAGGGAAAACACACAGACACAAAGAATCGACGATTCTCCAGAAAATATTGAACGTATGGAGGTGGAGGGGAAGACGAACATCCCGAAAATGTAGAGCATGTGGGGAACCCCTGGGATTTGTGTCTGTCTATTGGTGTGCTCCTGGTTCCCTTCGGTGTCGGTCACGCTGTGCCCTTGCGCGGTGGCGGGAGAGGGGTCCTGGCCACCACAAGTGACTTCGCCAGAGTGGCCTGCAGTGCGCGGCCTCCGGGTGGCCGCCCAGGCCAAAGCCAGGCACGCAGGCCACTGCCGCGCCGCTGGAGGACCCCTCGGGCGCAACGTCGCTCGGACCAACGACCCCGACCCAGTCACCCGACGTCGTGACCGTTGGCTCCATCGCGAGCCGCTTTCTGATGGCGCTGGGGCCGGGCAGGGGTAGCAGAGGCCGATCACAGTCCGTCTTCTGACGGCCACGGGTCAGAACCCCGAGTCATCAGGGCTTGGGGCGGTCAGGGATAGCCACAGACTCGCGCCTCGGGGGCCAAGACTAGAATTACCCCCAGACCACAATGATCCCAGATAATTCGAGGGTCCAGCCCTCCCGCATCATCAGGGCTTGGAGCAGGCAGGGGTAACTACAGATTCGCGCCTCGGGGGCCCAGACTGGAGCTGCCCTGGATAATAGTTATCTCGGACAGCTCGGGCGTCCAAAACCGTGCCCGGCTAGGGCCGAGACCGACCATAGTCCCTGTACCGTTGTCCGCGTTCTTTCTTGCGCGAGGTCGCGTCTTCGGGGGACCTCCTCTGTCCACTCTCTGGTCCCCAACTTTCGTGTCTTTTCCCGTGCCCGGCGCGGGCTCGATGTGGACTCGACGCAGATTTGGCGCGGATGCGACGAGTCTGATATGGGTTCGACAAGGACTCGACGCGGATTGGGGCGCGACGGGACAGACAAGGTGCCCCAAAGATCGAACATGACACGGGCCCCGCGGCCGTCTCGGCCCCGCCCATGATCAGGGGCCGCCCCCCTCGCGGGCGAGCCCACTGCTCAGCCCTCGACCCGCTCCTTCCGCACCTCCCGCGAGGCAGGTGCCGCGCTGCCGCGGCCGCCGCCATGGGCGCAGCGGCCACCGTCGAGGCCGCAGCGGTCGCGGCCGCGGGCGGTGCCACCCTCCGCGCGGAAGGCGCGGGAGGTGCAGGTCGAGGGCGTTCGGTGAGCAGCGGGCGATGCCCTCTCTCCGGCGGCCGCCTTCTGCGCCGCGGCGCCCGAGGGCTGTGGGGCGGCGCCCGCGGCGACTGGGCGCCGGCAGCGCCGGGCCGGCCCATGGCGCGGACCTCCGCGCGGCCTTCGTCGGGCGCTGCTGCGAGAAGGGGCGCCGGGGCCAGCAGCGTCGCTGCGCTCATGAAGGAGTCGGGTTGCGCGAAGGTCAGAGGAAGGCAGCGCCGCGTCCTCCGCTGTTTCTGGTTGGCTTTGGACCTCTGGGCCGCACTCCCGTACCATCTGGTCAGGGTTCCGACGAGAAGCGCAGGCAGCTGCAGTATGTTTGGTGTCGCCCAGATCTTGTGGGTGATTCATTGGCTTACGCCGCACCGCCGACCCCTTGGGGCGGCAGCAAGAGTGAAAGACGGAGTTCGCGGATTGCGCGCGATCGCTGGGCAGTCTTGGGGCTTCGGTCTTTCTTACGTAGCGGTTCAAGGGGGGGCCTTGTAGGGGATTGTTTTTATGTTTTTCGTGGTCTTATGTGGTTTTTTTTTGGTTTTCGCGGGGCCTGTCCTAGGCCTCCTCTTCCACCCCCTGGATAGGCTCGGGGATCGTTGAGACCCAGCTGGGGGTGCGTCCGGCCAGAAGTTCGAGAGTGGACCCAGCTGTGTCGACGATGAGCTTCCTGAAGGCCCAGAGGGGGCGGAGGGCGCCCAAGAATTAGGAGTCTCATGCCTCGAGCCTCGATCCACCCCGTGCGCCTTCGCTTGCGAAGGGGCGGCACCGGCCAGTAAGGTCGATCCTCATCCCAGACCCTCGGTGATGGTCCCAGGCACCGAGAACGGTTCTTGGACGCCGATTTCGAGGAAATGCCTCGGGTGGCTTCAGGAGGGAAAGAAACACACAGACACAATTAATCGGCTATCCCCAGAAAATATGGGAAAATATGGGAAGTGGGGGGGAAGACAAAAACCCAGAAAATATGGGAAAATATGGGGGATACTTTTATTTGTGTGTATTTATTTGTGTGTCCCAGTTCCCCTTCATGGCTAAAGGACCACGAAAATATGTGAGACGTCGGTGGCGACGACGTGATCTGTTATTTTTGTTCCTCCTCCTCCATGTTGCCATGTTGCCAGCATGCGAGGGGAGCTCCACGCGCGCCGTGGGCCCTGCCTGGCAACTACCTCCATATCTCAGGAGGGAAAGAAACACACAGACACAATTAATCGGCGATTCCCCAGAAAATATGCGAAAATATGGGAAGTGGGGGGGAAGACAAAAACCCAGAAAATATGGGGGATATTTTCATTTGTGTGTATTTATTTGTGTGTCCCAGGGCCCCTTCAATATCCTCTTGTGAGAGGCCCCGCCAGCGCTGGCGCAGTCCTCTTGTGAGAGCATGTCAAGGGGGGAGGGCCAACGTAAAACACCCTGGGGGGGGTCGCCCTTTCAACAGTCTCTCCTTAGCGCGACGGCCCGTACTCGTGGGGGCCTCGCACTGTGCACGCAGCTTGATTGCCTTGGTATTTCCCATACCACCACACCTCCCGCAAAATGCGACTCCCCGAAAAAACATGCAGCTGGGAAAGGTGGGAGGTGTGGTAGCCCTGCGCATTATTCACCGTGCATGGCCGCTTCATCCAGGGGGCTTGGGTGTCAGTGGGCGAGTAACGAAAACAGATTCGACTCCGAAGCCCCTGGGCGGTCGTCTCAAAAACATGCTGGGCCCGACCCCTCCTTGGGGGTCTGGGCTGCTTGACTTTCTTTGGGGGAGGTGGCGGTTTAAAGTCCCGCAAAAGTCAGACTGTATGGTGGCTAAGCGGGCAGAGATAAGCTTCATCTCCTCATCCTCAGCATCTATCTGTTCGAGGACGTGGTCAGGCAATTGGCAATTCTTAGTGGCCTCCTCGGCCACTCGGTCAGCAAACTGGTTGGCCAGAAAAGCCCAGGAAAGGATATTATAAACATCCCAGTCATCACAGGACGGGTGTGATTTTGTCTTGTGAAACTCGTTGGGTCCATCATGGGCCGAACAAAGCATTCCAAACATTTATCCAGAGGTCAACATTGGACCTCTGTCGCCAATCTAGCCCCCGCTTCACTGCACGATATACGCAGTTCGAGTCGAGGACCAGGGTAATATCGCCCTGGACGTGGGTGATGGCTTGGATGGCGGCGTACAGTCCTCTTCTGTTGATGGCCTGTGTCCCTGGCAGGCTACCTTTAAGAGTACCGATATTCTCCTAGTCAGGCACAGGAACTCCCTCTCCCCAACCAACACGTCGTTTCCTAGGGTCCTTGTTGTGTGGACCTCCACTCGCGTCAGATCCAACCAGCAACTTCCTATACATTTGCAGATCCTGGAGGAGGAAGGTTGCCGAGGCTGTATGGATGGGTATGGGGGGGGGAATCGCTCCGTGAGTCGTTCGGTGTACTCGTCAGGCAACAGGGCTCTTCCCCACTTGGTGGGGCATACACCTTAGGCGATGCTTAAGAAAACCTAAGTTTTCGTCCAGAGTCTCGATTATTCTTAACTTTTCAATGTAAATCCTAGGATTTTGATAAAAGTTCTGGGTTTTTTACTCAAGTTCTGAGACTCTGAGTTTCTTAACCCATGATTTCTTAAGCATTTCGCAGGGTGTACCTGGGAATTCGCCACCGCCCTTTGAACAAGGTGAGCGGAGTCCAAAACAGCTCGCTGGTTACTCTCAGCAAGCTCCGGGCATGCACGGAGCCTGGTGCATGTCCAAACAGATCCCCTGCTAATGGTGTGTAGGGCCCTGGGGAGGGGAGCCCGTGCAGGGGTGTTCTTGTCAGCCACTTGTGCCTCTAGCTTGCGTCGATGCTGACAGACGAGACGATGGCTGTAGATGTCGATGCCCCTCTCGGATCCTCGTCCTAGGCGAAAGCTGGCAGCTTTCTTCCACAAATGTTTGGACATGACTGGAAATCGCCTCCATAACAATGTCCTGGTTCTTGAGGTCCCCTGGCTGCAGTTTGTACCCCTGGTCCCCTGGGAGACTTCATCCCCATGGGCCCACTGGGTAGATGTCCAAATCGAGGAGGGTGGCGATAGTTGCGGAGAAAGAGACGTGACCTTGCCCCAGCGAGTCTTCGAATTAGATAACCTTCCATCCGTGGCGGTCCACCGCCTGCTAATGAGGGCGTGTAAGTTGGGTTCCTGGTTGACCAGGTCAAACCAGGCCTCGAAGAGCTGCACTGGAAGGTAATGGGCAGAACCCTCCTGCTCCTGACCTCTCACCCAGAGGCCGACACCTGCGGTGGTACATCCATACTTGGGAACATGTCCTAATCCTCGAACTAGACGTCCTCTGAGCTGTCGGAGGGTAGTTGGAGCAATCCTTTGGCCTTGGTGTCCCCAGAAGATCTGCGGTTTGGCCCCAGTTGAGACCAACTTTCGGGTTTTCTTGATACCTTTAGCGAGCCTTGAGATGTTGAGGAGCCTCTTGAGCTCCTTCTTGATACGAGCCTTCCTGGTAGTGAGTCGCCTCCGACGCCCAAGAGTAGTGTCCAATCCTAGATCTCGTCCAACTTGTTGGGTCCGAAAGTGGTGACCTTTCTGACTGAGCCTTGTGAGGATCCCCTTGCTGAGATTCCCGTTGGAGGAGATGATGCACGATTTCGGAGACAGTCGGCATCCCCTTTGAAGTAGGGCAGTGGCCAGGAAGTGAATAGCCTCTGGGCCCGCGGCAGTTCCGGCCGCCTTTTCAGAGATTTGTGGTTGAACAGTTTTTGTTTTTGATCGGTTTCGGTCTCTCGGGGCCGTTGCTGGGCCCCACAGGGATTTCAAGACCAGACGGACCTGGGGCGAGAAATTGCATCAGCGGACCTGGGGAGAGGTTCGGGGAACGAACTTGCGCAGAGTAGCCCGTCATAGTCGGGAGGTTTGTTGTGGTTTGGGGGTATCCGACCCACCCCCTGTCGCCGCGGCTGGATGCATTCGGGAAAACGATTGCGACTGGATTCCGAGAAGGGTCTGGGGGGTTCACGGTGAATGGCCGTCTCTGGACCTGGGGTCATTCGTGGGCATTGCGGATCCCCGTCAGGGCCTCTTAGGTGCATTCAGGCGCATTTTCATGTTTCCCTGGGGCGAAGTGCTCGGCTTCTCCAGTAAGGTGTTCCTTCTTACCCTCCTCGTGGGGCCGTCCTGGGACTCTCCCTGGTGGTTTCGGGGGCCGTTTTGGGACACGCTTGCGCCGTCTGAAAGCCTTGTTAGGGGCATGCGGGTGCTTTTGGGTTGATATTGTTTTCTTTGGGCTGCTGTGGGACTCGTGGAAGATCAAGAAGCGAACGTGTTAAACTTACTAGATGTTTCCCTTCAGGAAGGGGCCGAGGTTTGGTTCTGCCGGGCCTCTTAGGACGCGTCCTGGTGGCGTGTTGGGGCGTCTAGGCGGTTTCAGGGGTCAGCTGGAGGCAATGGCGGGCGTTTGGGAGCGATCTCCCATTGTGGGACCCATTTGGAGACTTTTTGGGGGCCGTCCTGGGTCGGTTTGGTGGCTTCTGGGGCCTCTTGGCGCCCATTTGGCCCGTCTTGGGGCCCTCTTGGGACCGTCCTGCTGCTCTCCAAGGCCGTTGCTATGGTTTCTGGGGCCTTCGTGGGGCGCCCGGAGGCCGTCTTGGAACCCTCTTGAAAGCCTCTGGGGCTGCAAGGGGTCGATGTTGGATTCTTCTTGGGCCGTGATAGGCCTCGTGGAAGCCCAAAAGGCGAGTGTGCTGGAAATGCATGCCTGGGGAATGGGGCGATTTTTTGCTCTAGGAGGCCTTCGTGGAGCGCCTCGTAGTAACTTTTTCAAACGTCTCAGGTACCTATGGGGAATCGTCTGCAGGCAAGCTGGGGCGGCTTGGCCCGTTGTGGGGCTCTCGTGGTGCCGTCCTGCGACTGTCCTGGGCCGTTGCTGTGATTTCTGAGGCCTTCGTGGTGCGCCCGGAAGCCGTCGTGGAGACTTTTTTGAGAGCCTCTTGGGGTGTCGGGGTCGAACTTGGTGGTTTACTGGGCCGTTGTAGGCCTTGTGGAGGCCCAAGAGGCGAATGTATTGAACATGTATGTATTCCTTAGGGAATGGGGCGATTTTTTCTTCTGGAGGCCCTCTTGGCGCGCCTCGTGGACGCGTTTTCAAACGTCTTGGGGGCCTATGGGGCCGTCTGGAGGCAATCGTGGGCGGTTTGGACCGAATCGCCCCCTCCGCATGGGCCGTCTGGGCAGCCTTTGGAGATCCTGTTGCCTGCTGGCCCGTTTTTGGAGCCCTCTTGGGACCGTTCTGCGACTCTCTGGGGCCGTTGCTATGGTTTCTGGAGCCTTCGTGGATCGCCTGGAAGCCGTCGTGGGGCCTTTTTGGGAGCCTGTTGGGCTGCGGCTGGTCGATCTTGGAGGCTTCTTGGGCCGTTGTGGGCCGCGTGGAGGCCCCAAAGGCGAATATGCTGAACATGCTTCTGGAGGGCCTTCGTGGGGCGCCTTGTAGTACATTTTCAAGAGTGTTGTGGATTCGTGGGGCCATCTGGAGGCATTCCTCGGCGTTTTGGAATGATCTTTCGTCGACTCGTAGCTCACTTGGACCGTTCCTGGACCCTTTTGAACCTTCTTGGCTCGTTTTGGGGCCTCCTGAGGCTCCATGTTTGCGGCCGACACCTTTGGCGACCGGGTGTTACTGTGGCCCGTTGGGTGTTAGTGTGGCCCGCCGCACGGCCGGATGGGAGTTACTGTGGCCCGCGCAGGCCGCTCAATGAAAAGTAATATGTAAAGGTATCTCATGTTAGATCTGGAGAGATTCGCAACCCTTAAGGGAATGCACTCCCGCGCAGGCAAAAGTGGCCACAGTAACTCCCACCTGGAACCAACGTCAGTGGTGTGTGAGTGGTGTGGTGGTGTTGTATTGTGTTAGTGGTGTGGTGTTGGTAATGTTGTGTTAGTGGTATGGTATTGGTAGTGGCTGGTTGTGCTGTTTGCTGTGTTAGTGGTGTGGTGTTGGTAGTGGTGTGCTGTGTTAGTGGTGTGGTGTTGGTAGTGTTGTGTTAGTGGTGTGGTGTTGGTAATGTTGTTGAGTTGCTAGTAGGTACTAGTGCTGTGGTAGTGGCAGTGGTGCTGTGGTAGTGGTGTTGTGGTATCGGTGTTGTGGTGTTGTGATTATGGTATCGTGGTAGCGGTGTTGTGGTGTTGTGGTTGTGGTGTTGTGGTACTGGTATTGTGGTAGTGGTGCTGTAGTGTGGTAGTGCTATGGTGCTGTAGTGCTGGTGTTAGGGAATACCATTTATAGGGAGTACTAGTCCTACTAGTCCTACGGAGTGCTAGCCCCAGGGAGTACCAGTCCTAGGAATTACTACCCCTAGGGCGTACTCGTCCAAAGGGAGTACTCGTCCTAGGGAGTACTCGCGCTACGGAGTACCAACCCCAGGGAGTACTAGTCCTAGGGAGTGCTAGTCCGAGGGGGTGCTAGGAAGTACTGGCGCTAGGGAGTTCTAGCCCTAGGAAGTACTCGCGCTGCTTAGTAGTAGTAGTAGTAGTAGTAGTAGTAGTAGTAGTAGTAGTAGTAGTAGTAGTAGTAGTAGTAGTAGTAGTAGTAGTAGTAGTAGTAGTAGTACTAGTACTAGTACTAGTACTAGTACTAGTAGTACTAGTAGTATTATTATTATTAGTAGTAGTAGTAGTAGTAGTAGTAGTAGTAACAGTTGTAGTAGTAGTAGTAGTAGTAGTAGTAGTGGTGGTGGTAGTAGTAGTAGTAGTAATAGTCGTAGTAGTAGTAGTAGTAGTAGTAGTAGTAGTAGTAGTAGTAGTAAGAGTAGTAGTAGTAGCACTATTCGCCGTAATAATAGCAGTAGTCGTACTAGTAGTAGTAGTACAAATAGTGATAATAGTAGTACTTGTAGTAGTCGTAGTATTATTAGTAGTAGTAGTAGCAGTCGTAGTAGTCGTAGTACTAGTGGTGGTGGTGGTGGTGGTGGTGGTGGTAGTAGTAGTAGTAGTAGTAGTAGTAGTAGTACTAGCAGTAATAGTAGTAGCAGTAGTAGTACCAGTAGTAGTACCAGTAGTAGTAGTAGTAGTATTAGTAGTAGCAGTAGTAGTAGTAGTCGTAGTTGTAGTAGTAGTAGTAGTAGTAGTAGGAGTAGTGGTAATAGTAGTAGTAGTAGCAGTAGTAGTAGTAGTAGTAGTAGTAGTAGTAGTGGTACTAGCAGTACTAGTAGTACTAGTAGTAGTAGTAGTAGTAGTAGTAGTAGTAGTAGTAGTAGTAGTAGTAGTAGTATGTAATAGGTAGTAGTAGGTTGTAGGTAGTAGTAGTAGTAGTAGTAGCAGCAGCAGCAGCAGCAGTAGCAGTAGTAGTAATAGTGGTACTAGTAGTGGTAGTAGTAGTCGTCGTCGTAGTAGTAGTGGTAGTAGTAGTAGTAGTAGTAGTCGTAACAGTAGCAGCGGTAGTAATACTGGTGGTAGTAGTAGTCGGAATAGTAGTAGTAGTAGTAGTAGTAGTAGTAGTAGCAGTAGTAGTGGCAGTAGTCGTACTAGTAGTAGTAGTAGTAGACGCAACAGTAGTAGGAGTAATAGTAGTAGTAGTAGTAGTAGTAGAAGTAGTAATAGTGATAGTAGCAGTAGTAGTAGTAGTGGTAGTAGTGGTAGTAGGAGTAGTAGTAGTAGTGGTGGTAGTAGTAGTAGTAGTAGTAGTAGTCGTAGTCGTAGTCGCAGTCGTAGTCGTGTTCGTAGTCGTAGTAGTAGTGGTAGTCGTAGTAGTCGTAGTAGTCGTAGTAGTAGTAGTAGTAGTAGTAGTAGCAGTAGTAGTAGTAGTGGTGGTAGTAGTAGTAGTAGTAGTAGCAGTAGAAATAGTAGTAATTGTAGTAATAGTAATCGTAGTCGTAGTCGTAGTAGTAGTAGTAGTAGTAGTAGTAGTAGTAGTAGTAGTAGTAGTAGTAGTAGTAGTAGTAGTAGTAGTAGTAGTAGTAGTAGTAGTAGTAGTAGTAGTAGTAGTAGTAGTAGTAGTAGTAGTAGTAGTAGTAGTCGTAGTAGTAGTCGTAGTAGTAGTAGTAGTAGTAGTAGTAGTATTAGTATTAGTAGTAGTAGTAGTAGTAGTAGTAGTAGTAGTAGTAGTAGTAGTGGTAGTAGTAGTAGTAGTAGTAGTAGTCGTAGTAGTAGTAGCAGCAGCAGCAGCAGTCGTTGTAGTCAGTGCTACCATTCGTACTAGTAGTAGCACTAGTCTTAGTAGTTCACTCGTAGTAGCCGTCGTAGCAGTAACAGTAGGGAGGAAAGAGAGGGAGGGAGGGGGGAAATGTGGAAAAAGAGGGGGAGGAGGGAAAGATGGAGGAGGAGGAACGCCATGGAATGGGGAGAAGGCGGGAAGCCCGCGAGATGCCCGCGATGCTGACGCTGATGAGATATCGGGAACAACTGCGGCTCGGCTGCCAAACCGCTCCCCTCCTACTCCTCCTGCTCCTCCTGCTTCTCCTGCTCCTCCTGCTCCTCCTGCTCCTGCTCCTGCTCCTGCTCCTGCTCCTCCTCCTCCTGCTCCTCCTCCTCCTGCTGCTCCTCCTCCTCCTCCTCCTCGTCCTCCTCCTCTTATTCCTCCTAGCCGTTCTGGCCCAGATTGGGCTTGCTACAGCAGACTTCAGAACGGCACATTGCTGTAGCGGGTCATTGGCTCGTTTTGTCATCACGATTCCTCCCTTTCAGAGTCTCGGGGAGCCATGTCCAAGCCAGCCTCTCAGCGCCAGCTGCGCGAGAGCGACGGATGGCCATGGCAGAAGTCGCATGGAGGGTGGCGCCAAGGTGGTCGGTCGGCCGCCAGCTGGACCTGCCCCGGTTGCGGTTGTCGGAAGAACAAGGAGAACTGGGACCAGTGCAAGCATTGCTGGGGGTACCGCCCGATGCCGAAGTTCGACTACGGGTCGGCGCCGCTCGGGGGGGTCTGGGCCCACCAGCAGAGTTCCACGTCGGGCCCGCCTGGTCACTTCTTTGATCCTGGTCAAGGGCGTGGTGGCGGCCTGGCTCTGCGCCCTGGGCCTCAGTTCATGCATGACGGCAAGCCCTCTGGTGCTCCTCCGGCCCCAGTGCAGCCCCCTGACGAGGCAAAGTGCAAGCTGCTCGTTGAGACCCTCACCTCCGTCGGGGATCTTCAAGGGGCAGCCGTTTGGCGCAAGGAGCTGGAGCGTGTTCAAGCCAGCAGTGCAGTCAAACCCCCAGCGCCCTTGGAGCAGCAGGTCAACCGTGCCTTCCACGACCTTCGGGCTGCGGAGGGCCGCCTCAACAAAGCGCTGGGGATCTACGAACGAATGCAGTCGGACGTGGCCGAGCAGCGCGGGCGGGTGGCCAACCTCACTTCCGAGCTTGAGGCTGCCTCCCTGCTCCATAAGGACCTCGTCAGGCAGCTCAACTCCAAGGTGGCCGACCCTGTGCCCGAGCCCGCCACGTCTTTCAGCATCGACGATATCCTCGCGGGCAAGGAGCTTCCCATCTCGCTGGGGAGTTTGCTCGAGGTCGAGAAGGATTATGAGCTGGGCGAAGAAGACAAGCGCCTGGCCGAGGAGCGTTTGGCGGTCTTACAGAGTGGCATCAAGGAAGCTGTTCAGAGTTTGTTTGGGCAGGCAGCAGCATCGGCCAAGGCCTTCAAGGAGGCGCAGGCGGAGCAGCTCAAACGTATCCTCAAGAAGCGCAAAGTGGGCAAGGAAGGAGCGGATCTTGGCAGTGCTGGTGGAGAAGATGTACCTGAGCCAGGTGGCGTCCCTGGGCAAGGTGCGGAAGAGGCTCGAGGTGACGGGAGCGCCCCTGGGACGCCTGGTGCAGACGCTTCCTCCGCGGGCCGTCCTGATGACGCCGAGGCGAGTACTGACGACGGTGTGTTGGCGCGGGCCAAGAAGGTGCTGCAGGCTTCCCCCCCTTCGAGCGCCGTCGCTTGAAGGGGGGTATCCGCGTTCATCATGTACCAGTACTAGTACCTCTACGTCGGCGACAGGGGCCTCACCTATGGCCGCTGCCTCCGCGCCTGTTTGCCACTCTCGCGCCACGGAGACTCCAGCATCCTGGGGACCCGTCTGCGCAGAGGTTGGGAGCAGCAGTGCGCAGAGAGTAGCGGCACATCTTCACGGTCATCTTTCTGAGGGCTGCCCGCCTGATGCCAAACTTTTTGCTTGTCGGCATTCTGTCAGCGATGGCACCTCTCGTTTCGCGGGTGGACCCGCGGCTTTCTTCTCTCCTTGGGGCAGCTCGACCAGCGAGCAAATTTTTGTGAAGTCGCCTGTGTGGATCCCCCAGGCTGACGCCTTCTCCGCTGGTCGTGGGCTCGCCCCCCCCTCTCGCTGGAAGCCTCCCAAGAGTTCTCTTGGTAAAGCGGTGGAATTCACCTTGATGAGGGCCAAGGGGGCCCTCCAGGGAGTTGTCCGCCAGCCGAGCCTCATGTCTTTTAGGGGCCCCTCTGTCGTGGGGGAGGCCCCTGCTCCCTCCCTCAGGCTCTCCTCCCCTCTTCCTCCCGAGTCCTTCCCCACGGACTCCTTTGTCCCACGCATAGAGACCTGCAATGTTTCGGGGTGGGGGTCTGGGCAGCTCTGGTTAGAAAAGTCAGACGCCGACGTCGTCCTGATGCAGGAGCACAAACAGTTGCCCCACTTGGTGGCGAGCGGCTCGTCGTGGGCTATTCGACACGGCTGGAAGTCTTTGTGGACACCTGCGGTCCTCGGCCAAGGAGATGGCCCCAGCGCAGGAGTGGCTATTTTTGTCCGAGCGGCACTCGGACTTCGTGAACCTGATTCTGGTCATGAAGTCCTCCCTGGGCGTGTTATCGCAGGTTTGGTTGAGCTTCCAGGGAACGCGACCTTCCTGGCTATCTCGGCGTACTTCCACGATTGTGAGGACCTTTCGGACCGAAACGTGTCTATTCTGTCGTCCTCGGTTTCCCTGGGTCGAGCCCTGGGTTTTCCCTTCTGCTTGGGGGCGGACTTTAACATGGAGCCCACGGTCCTCCTTGACGGATTGGGGGATCGTAGTGACCTGGAGGTCATGGTGCCCGAGGGCCATACGTGCAAGTCCACTGGTGGGCTCAAGCAGTTCGATTTTTTCGTTTTTTCGTCGGACCTGGCCAAAGGGGTGGCGTCAGTCAAGGTGGTTCGAGAAACTAACCTTACGCCTCATTTCCCTGTGGCCGCGGAGCTTCACCCGTCGATTGGCAAACTTAAGTCCCTCGCCTTTCGGCGTCCGCCGCCCTTGCCCACGGTCCCTGTGGTCCCTGGCTCGGCTGTTGCTATGGTGGCTCCTTCCACCTGGGTCCTCGATTTGCTGGATTCGGCTCGGAGTGCTGTGTGCCGTGCCGATTTTGAGCGGGCCCAGGTCGCTTTGGACCTCAGCTACAAGGAATGGGCTAGGGTGGCCGAACGCGAAGTGGCGGCGGCGACTGGAGTCACTTTGCCTGTTTGGGGGGTTCGTTCTAAGGAACCTTCCATGTTTTGGAAGCCCATCTTGAGCAAGCGAGGCGCTTGTAGCAACGAGCACCTCTTCTCTTGCAGGTGGCTGGCCAATCTGTTCAGTGCTGTGCACGGCCACTGGAACGAGCTCAATCAGGCGGGTTTGCGTGAAGTGCTGCATAGGATGCTTGACCCCCCTCCCAAGATGTTTTCCAACCTTGGGCATTTGGCTCGGTATTTTGAGTCTTTGTGTCACTTCGTGCAAGAGCTGCCCATGTATGAGCTGCCCGAAGGGCCGCTGTTCGATTTCTTTGAGCACATGCAGGCGTGCTTTCTGGAAGACCTCCGAGCTGTGGAGGCTAAATCGCGCAAGGATTCTCATCGGGAGTTTCGTGATTGGCTGATGTTCAGGGCCAATAGGGGTGCGAAGCGTATCCACACTGTGTCGAAAGGAGCGCACCTCTGGGTCCCCACCACCACCCTCTCTTTGGAGGGGGTGGTGGTGGCCGACCCTTTGTCCCTCCTGAAGGCGGAGTCGCGTAAGTTCAGTAAGTTGTGGGGTTGTCAGCGAGAGAATCCTTGGTTCGAGCTGGGTGAGATCTGCGACGGTCTGCCCTCTGTTCCCATCGAGGCTGTCCGTGAGTTTTCCAGGAAGTTTCGGGATAACACTAGCGTGTCTGTCGACGGTTTTCATATACGCCATTTCCACATGATGAGCGACACTACGCTCTCTGCGCTCGTGTCGATGTTTTATCTCATGGAAATGTCCGCTCTCGTCCCGTCTCAAATCTCGGTGATTTGTTTGTCCCTCATCCCTAAGGCCACGGCTGGTTTCCGCCCGATTGGGAACTTCTGTGCCCTGTACCGAGTGTACGGGAAAGTTAGGAGGCCCCTGGCCCAGGTTTGGGAGTTTCAAAACGCGCGGGAGTTTTTTGCCGCTGGGCCCTTCGAAGGGGCCTTGGACGTGGTTTGGAGGCAGTCGGTTAGGTCTGAGGCTTCCACTAGCGCAGGGGGCGAGGCCGCCACTGTGCTGCTGGACTTGTATAAGTACTACGAGACCATCGATCTGAATAAACTGTTGTTCAGGTGTCGGCAAGTTGGGTTCC
The DNA here is from genome assembly GCA_963575745.1 of Prorocentrum cordatum. NCBI lineage: Eukaryota > Dinophyceae > Prorocentrales > Prorocentraceae > Prorocentrum > Prorocentrum cordatum. The sequence goes on from CAUYUJ010017327.1 coordinate 757,855, forward strand.
CTATGGGGTTGGCTCGCCTTGCGGTGAGCATGTATCTCCAGCCTCGTTTCTTCGGGCTCTCGGGCTTCGTGGACGGGCCTTACTGGGCCCGCAGGGGGATCGTGGCTGGTTGCCCTTTTGCGACGACGCTGATCAGAGTTTATTCGATCCAGGCGCTTGATCAGGTCTCGTTGCCGTCGCAGGTTCATTTCAAGCTGTACATCGACGACTCAGGTTTGTCGTGCACAGGCACGGCCGAGCACATTTTGCTGAGCTTGCCGCCGAGTGCCGAGCGCCTCATCAGTGTGTTTGAGGAGGGAGTCGGGGCCATAGTCAATCGGGAGGAAGGGAAGCGATCGCTGATCTGTTCCTCGCGCAAGTTGGCCCTGCAGCTCGGTCGGAGACTCGGCGGGCTTGCTGGACCGGTGGTCGCGGCCTCTGCCAATCTGGGTGTGGACGATGCTGTCGGCCGCCCGAGGCGCCTCAAGGGACGCTCCAGCAAGCAAAAATCCAGGGAGACCAAGGCGCGGGCGTTCACCAAGAGGTTGGCGCGTATCCGTCCCACCGTGGGTGCCAGGGCTGCTAAGGCTGTGTGGGCCTCGGGGGCTCTCAGCTCCACCCTGTACGGCTCCGAGGTCTACGGGGTGTCAGATTACGAGCTGTGGCAGATTAGGAAGCTTGCTGGCTCGGTGCTGCAGCCTTCGGCCAAGGGCCGAAGCCTCACCACCTTGCTCTTAGCCCATCAAGACCCGACGTGGTACTCTGCTGTGTCCCCCATTGTGAGGTGGTCGAAAGAGCTTTGGACTTCCCACATGGGTCTCTGCCGTCACGCCCTGTCGCTCCCCGAGCTGAACGAGGCTTGGACCTCGGTTTTCTCTCGGGAAAGCCCTCTGTGGAGGAGTGTTGGGGGTCCTGTCAGTGCCCTCAGGAAGTCCCTCGAGAGGATCTCTTGGAGTATGTCCAGTTTCGCTACGTTGATTACGGACTCGGGGCTTAAGGTGGTCCTCACTGAGTTCTCCCCCAGGTTGGTCAAAAGCCTTCTCAGAGCTGCCGTCCGTAGGACCCTCGAGTGGGACCTGGGAGCCAGGTTCAACTTGGAGGGTCGGGCCTGCGTTGATGGGGCCTTTGCCTACCTGAACTCCTCCAGGTACTCTTTGTTTGAGAAGGGCTGCATGCGCGCCCTCACCTGCCAGGCCATTTATACTCGGGACCGTGCCGCCAGCTTAGGTTATATTCTGCCGTCGACGAGCTGCCCTCTGTGCGGTGGTGCAGTCGACACACTAAGGCATCGGTTGTGGCAGTGCCCGAGTGTGTCCGACATTCGGGACGAGTGCGTCTCGACCAAAGTGCAGGAATGGGCCTCGGAGGCGGACGATCTCTTGGCGTGCTACGGGATCTTTCCGCACCCTGGGGATTCATTTCCTGGTGCTATGAGTTCTGGAGGTGTGGAGGTTCAATGGCTGGATGGTGGGCCCGAGGACCTGGAGTCGTACGCCTTCGAAGGGGACATCTTTGTTGATGGGTCGTGTTCTCGGGGTGTTGTTCGCGAGTTAAACCGAGCTGCCTGGGCCTTCACCCTGGTTTGTAGGCATTCTTTGAAGCAGGTGGTTCGCGTCTTTGGGCCTGTGTGGGCCCCGTGCCCGCAAACGCCCCAGGCGGCCGAGTTTTTTGCGTTCTCCATTTCGGCGCAGTGGACCACAGGTTCTAGTACTTTATTTTCGGACTGTCTTAACGTGGTGGAATTTGCGGGCCTCCCTTGGGCGGAACAGTGTTCTGCCAAAAGGATGTTTTCTGGGATCGCCCAATTCGTGCGTGAGCATTGGCCGAAAATCACCGTTGTCAAGGTCAAGGCTCATCTTGACATCGAGGCCGCTGACGATCCCTGGGACAGGTACCTCCGCCAGGGAAACGCCTGGGCCGATGAGGCCGCCAAGGCCGCCTTGTCCTTGCATCCTAGGCCCTCCCCGTTGGAGTCTGAGGGTCTTGATCGGAGTATCGCGGTGGCTAAGGCGGTGGCCCGACTTGCTGCCAAAGTTTTACCCTCCTGGCCGAAGCTGGAGTTGGGTCCCAACGCGGACCGTGTGCCTGCTGTCAAGGGCCCGTCGGCCAAGAAGGATTCCAAGCCCCACGTCTGGGGCTGGGCTGGCAAGTTTTGGCAGTGCTCCGAATGTCTCCGAGGTAAGCGGGGGTCTCACCTAGTCAGGCCAGAGGGGGGCTCTTGCACTTTGGCTTTGAGAGTGCAGCCTGCAGTCCTCAGGTCCCTTGGCCACCGCTGCGCTGTAATGGATTGCTCTGATGGCTCTTTCTTGTGTGTGTGTCAGAAGTGCAATTACATGACCTCGGGAGGCAGGTTAGCTAACCTGGCCAAAGTCTGCCAGCCTGAGGATATCAAGGCGCACAATAATCCGTGGGTCAAATTGCAACGCGGGCTCCACCCTAAGCGGCCTGGGGTCACTGTTGATACTGACACGGTCTGCCTTTTCTAGATGTGTCCCACATCTGGGGTGGTGCCCCAGTCGTCCTGGCGCTGGACTGCACCAGGGGCTGGGGCCCGCCGTCCTTTTGCGGGAGCCAGTCTAAGTTTCTCCGTAGTGTGGCTGATTACTCACCTCGTTTGTGCCGCAGGGGTCGTGCGACGCAGTCTTCTTTCGTTGCAGTTGCACGGCCCTTGCCTGCGGTGCGCGGCCACGGGGTTTGGCCCTGTGGTGACTGCTGCACTGTGGGCGTCTCAGGCACTGTTTGCGGTCGTCGCCCACGGCGACCTCTCTTTCTCTCGTCCCCTTGTTGCGCTGGAAGCTTGTCGAAATTTGTCAGGACTTTCTGCCAGCTTGGCTGGCTTGCTCGTCCACCACGGTGGACTCTACACGTCAAATCTTCCCTGCCAATTCATTCTACAAGCAGCTGCAGCGGCTCGCTTGTTTCTGGCCTTGGCCAGCTGGCCGCCTCACATATCGTGTGTGCCTCCAGTCGTCCTGGCGCTGGCTGCACCAGGGGTTGGAGGCCCGCCCTTTGTGGGGGCCTGCCAGGTTTCCTTTGTTCTTTTCTGGGGCGAGGTCCTGTTCAGGCGCATCTGCACTTGGACGGGCCTCGTTCTTTGTGACCAGCATTCACCGTTCCGTGCACGCATGCCAGGCACCCCATTGTTGGGGGAAGGCGCGCTCCGCGTTCTCTTGGGTTCGTGGTTGTGTGCGTGTGCGTGCGCGTTTCGTGTTGGCCGTGCTTCGCTGGTTTCACTTCTTTCGGTGTTCGGCGGGGGTCGCCCCCCGCCGACACCTGCCCTCTGCTATGTGCCCTCTTGTGCAGGCGGGGGCACGTGGCCCGTGTCTCCCCCGCCTAATTGGTCGGTACGGGCTGACACGTGGGCCTTTTTCCCCGCGGCAGCGGCGCCACTGCCTGGCGCGCCGTCGGCCCCCGTCCAGGTGTAGTAGGGCCCCCTTGGGTCCTACGGGCCTGTGAGGGGCCACCCAGGGGTGGGTCTCTGTTGCCTGGTCTCGCGGAGCGCCCAGGCACACCCACCCCTCGCGGGTCTCGAGCCTCCGTCCTCAGTGGTCGGTGGCTTCCCCCCTGGGCCTCGCCCTCCCAGGGGGTGTACTTGGGCTGCTGCGTGGTCCCGAGGAAAAAAAATCCTCTTATTCCTCCTCCCCCTCCTCATCCTTTTCCTCCTTGCCGCCCAACGTCGCGTGCATGTGTCACATTTCTCTTTTGTGTCCTTGAATCCTCCACCTCCCCCTCCTTGTCTCCCTCCTTTCCCCCCTCCCTGCCCCGAGCCCCCCCCCCGCAAAAACTTGTCCTAGGTGAGCGCAGGCGCGTGAGAGACTGCTAGTGCCCTAAAGTGCCACGGTGCCCTCGTAGTGGAACTCGCCGTAATGGGCGAGGACGATGGGAACTCCCTCGACGACAGGAGGAATGTGGTCGGTAACGTAAGCCTGCCCAGGGTTGTCGCTGACGACCGTGATCGCCCGCTTGAACATGCGCGACGCCACCGTTAACGTCACTTGGTCGCCCCACTCCTTGCCCCGGAGCCCGTGGAGGTAACGGCCCCACCTGTCAGCGGCCTGCTCCTGCGGGCCGTCGATGAACGCGATGAACTCGCCGCGGCGAGTGGACAAATACTGGGCGATGCACTCGCGGAGCTCCCCGTGGGCATGCTCAGGGAACCCGAGACCAACGCATAAAGCACGGAATTGGCAATGGCCGTCCGCTTCGATGGGCACACGGCGCAGCCCCATCAAAGCCAAGCGCGTTGCAACAACTGCCTCCTTCTCGGCCCTTTCGGCCTGTAGCGCCAAGTCGCCCTGCAGAGACATCTCCTTCGCCCTCGCGGTATCCAGCTCAAATGCAGCGTCTGCGTGCAGACGTGCGCGCAGGGTTCGGCTGATCACGGCGTCCACGGGGAAATCCATGAAGGGCCCACTGTCACCAAACATGTTTCCCGCTCGCTGCTGCGCCTCTTTCTGATCGGGCTGTTCGGGCTGCTCAGGCCCCTCGAAACGCCCCCCCCCCAGCGGCGGGCGGAAGCTCCGCGGCAGCGGCGGGCGCTGGCTGCCCCTTCCCGCGAAGGCGACGCCTGATCTTGGGAGGGGCCACGGCATCGGCAGCGGGCTCTGCACGGTTCCCCCCCCCTTCGTGCCTGCTTGCGGCCGGCCGCTTCAGGGCCGTCTTCTTCGGTTGTTTCATGGGCGGCGGCGGGGGCGGAGGCTGGTCCTTCAGCCGCGCCATCTCCACCAGCATGCGGGACCAGTCGTCGTCTCTGGGCTGGTCGGCTGCGGCGGGCTCCAGCACCTCCTGCTTGCTGTAGCGATTCCCGACGCGAGGCCGGCGGTGCGCGGGGGCGGCCTCAATCGTCTTTGTGTCAACTCCTTGTCAGAGTTGTCAGCCCTGATCAAACAGTCCACGACCCCTTCGCCCCTCAGGGGCCACTTGCCACAAAAGGAGCCGAATCGAGACGCGGAGTGGCGACGGGGCGCCTGGCACGGCGCTGGTCGAGGGCGGCCGGGCACGGCGCTGCACCGCGCGGCACGGCACGGCGCGGCAGAGCGCCTTCATCTTTCAACGGGAACCATGGACTGTTCGGTACAAGGCCGACGGCGCCTGCTGGGAGATGCCGACGGCGCTGGCGCAAGTCTTCGGCGAGAGTGTGCTTGCAGCGCATGTACGGGTGGAACGACGGGCACGTGCAACTCCACTCCTTTTTGCGAGCGTTGTACCGGAAGACCCGAGTCTCGAGAAAGAACATCAGGTCGTCGTGCGGGACCTCGCGCCCCTCGGACAGGGCAGACAACACGTCCAAGCTGCGTTGCGCCTCCGCCTGGCTGACGGGCGCTCAACTGAGCCCCGAGCGCGGCCCCTCGTCGAGAGCCCACTCCTGGGCGGGCGTGGCTCTGGGGGCGTAGTCGCTACAACGACAAACGCTCCTGCGACCTACGAGGACCTACTACCTACTACGACGCGTACCAGTACCACTACAACTACTGCTACTACTACTACTGCTACTACCACTGCTACTACCACTACTACTACTACTACTACTACTACTACTACTACTACTACTACTACTACTACTACTACTACCACTAGTACTACGAGTACTATTACTGCTACTACTACTACTACTACTATTACTACTACTACTACTACTACTACGAATACTACCACTACTACTACCACCACTACTACTACTACTACTACTACTACTACTACTACTACTACTACTACTACTACCACTACCACTACCACTACCACTACCACTACTGCTACTACTGCTACCACTACTACTAGTACTACTACTACTACTACCACTACTACTACTACTACTACTACTACCACCACCACTACTACTACTACTACTACCACTACTACTACTACTACTACTACTACTACTAGTAGTACTACTACTACCACTACTACTACTACTGCTACCACTACTACTACTACTACTACTACTACTACTACTACTACTACTACTACTACTACTACTACTACTACTACTACTACTACTACTACTACTACTACTACTACTACTACTACTACTACTACTACTACTACTACTACTACTACTACTACTACTACTACTACTACTACTACTACTACTACTACTACTACTACTACTACTACTACTACTAGTACTACTACTACCACTACTACTACTACGACCACTGCTACCACTACTACTACTACTACTACTACTACTACTACTACTACTACTACTACTAGTACTACTACTAGTACTAGTACGAAGACTCGCACTACTTCTACTACTACCACGAAAAAAAAAACGGAACGCCCGCCCAGGGGTGGTCGCCCAAAGGGGCGCCAGTTGCGCGCCCGAAGACCTCACTGATAGATGCCCGCTGGCTCTCGTCGAGAACTCCGCCGCCCGCTTTGGAATGGCAGACGTAAGTGATGTCCCCGCCACGCAGCACGGGCACGATTTTGTCGGAGCCGAATAGTTTCCCGAACCGGGCCGCCCGGACCCAGTCATCCTTGGTGATATCTCTTCTGCCAGACGGGTCCCAGTGCCGCTTTGAATAATAACCAACCTGCTCGAGAATAAAATTTTTGATTTCGACTGCTCCACAGGCAACCTTCCCAGAATCTTGCCTGATGTACCTGACAGTAGACTCAATTGAATTGTTCGTTGTTGGTAAGACCTGGCCGTGACGAAATCCCATACTTTGCCAAACCACTCGGATCGAGCGTAAGAGATTATGTCGTGCGTGTGACCCGCTCTATCTATCCACGTGGTCGCCGCCACAGCGCCTGTGGCCACCCAGTGCGTCTCAATGGTTTTCCGCCGAGCATCGAAATCTGCAGCTGAGGTGCTCAAGTGCAAGATGTCGAAAGCAGGTTCGATTGCCTTGGTCCAGAAAAGGCGACGCTCTTCGAGGCTGTCGAAACGAGCGTGCGATTCGATCCATGCCTTCACGGCCTCCTTGACATGGAAGTAGCACATGAGCACGCCGCCTTGGCCCATGAGAGCGGCCCACGTATCGCGGTAAGCATCTTCAGCGTCGCACATGCCAAATTCCTTATTGGGGTGTTGGCCGGCGATGACAGAGGCTGCTTTCTCCCACTCCTGCACCGCCGTCGTTATGTGGGGCTTCTCCGATGTGGAAGTCAACGCAAGGGCGACAGGGCAACCGACGCCGTCGGCGTTGATAGCCCCCCAAACGTGGACGGGCCATCCCATGATGGTGAACTTCCGTCCGCCGTCGATCGCGCCGACAGGGGTGGTGAACCATCTCCGCTGTAGCTCCTCGGGTCATTGGGAGGAAGAGGGCGGGCGGAGGATGGGCAGGAGGAGCGTGTAGAAAGTGGGGGGTGGATAGTGATGCTATGAACCGGCATCGGAATGGGAAGGCGACATCTCATTTGAATCATGCCGGCGTGAAGAAGCATCCGATATCGCCCATTTCCGAAAATGCGGGTAGGAACGCTTGTCCAATCCAGTGTCCTTCGTCGTCGCCACCAGCGTGACCCTGCGGCCATCGCGGGGCGCGACGGCGAACGAAAGCACCGCGAAATAGCCAGCGTGGTTGCCCTTGGGGATGGCCAGGTGCTTCTGGCACTCCTTCGAGAGGATCCAAAGTAGTGTCGCTGCGGTGCCGTGTCCATGGCACGCTTCGACATTCAACGCCATGCTATGCCATGCTCTCCTGTGCCATGCTACGAGAAGATATAGTAGAAATGCTTATCTTGGAACTCCAAGTCGTCATCGTTATCACCACCATCATCACCAGCATCATCAGCAGCATCATCCGCGGCAGCAGCAGAAGCAGCAGCGACATCCGAATCTGCACCATCATCCGCATCATGAACATTATCATACTCCTCACCGCCATCCGCATCACCATCACCACCGCGATCAACAACAACATCCGCATCGTCGTCGCCAGCATCATCATCACCATCATCACCATTACCACCTCCTCCCCATCATCATCACCATCAGCAGAACCGTCAGCATCATCACCCGCGTCGTCACCATCCGAATCATCACCATCACCAACATCATGATCATGATTGCCACCATCATCATGAGCATCCTCTTCCTTCTGCTCCTCCTCCCCTTTCCATCACCATCATCACCAGCATCTCCACCTTGGTCATCAACATCCTCAGCCGCGTCACCATCGTCATCAACATCATCCTCCGCGCCACCACCTCCACAAGGATCACCATCATCACCATCACCAGCATGATGTTACCAGCGCCATTCAGCAGCCAATCCTCACCCTCATCATCGTAAGATCACCCCCAGCATAATAATAATCATCATCATCGTCATCATCATCATCATCATCATCATCATCATCATCCTTACCACAATTAACCCTCGTTTCCTTCTCCTCCTCGTCGTCCCCCTCTTCAGAAGCATCTTGGCCGTTTCGCCAGGGACATCCTCGAAATGCGGGAAATCGGAGGCACCCCGTACACAGATCGTGACGGCAAGGTCCAAAACCATGAGAATTTCACCATTCTGACATAAAACCTGGAAAACGCACATTCTGCTGTCAATGTGTTCGACCCCAATTCTCGGAGAATGGCGTCCCCGATTCAATGATTTTGACCCCGATTCGGTGATTTTGTTCCCGAATCCGTGTAGAAGTCTCCGTAATCCACGCCGAAATTCAAATCCTTCCGGATACTCTTCTTGATCCACTGAACCTGCTTCAACAGGTCGGGGCGGTCGGCCGCGGACACATCGGCGTCGGGTTTCAGAAGGTGCGCCCGGTGGACCTGCCGAGGCGCCACGCGGATGGTGGTGCAGAAGGAGGACTCGAGCTCGCGTCGGAGCTCCAACGTCTCTATGTCCCTCTGCCGCGCCAGCATCGGCGGCGCATCCTCTGCGTGGCGCGACGTGTCTTTGTCGGGAAGGCCACGGAGTTCCCATCCTGCTTTCGACTGGCACAAGGCTGCCGCCCACTTGCAAGGCGGAGTCTGGCCGTGCAGGTTGCAGCGCAAGATCGCGAAGTGCTCGCGGCACTTGGCAATCTTCCCAAACGTGGGTGGCTCAGTGAATCCGAAGTCAAAGGCGCACCCTATCCCCAGCCCCTGCTCAACGCATGGTTTTCCTGGCCGCGCCCGGCGGGCCAACGAGGACGAAAGCGTCGACGGGGGGCGACGAATGACTTCGTCAACGGGCGCCGCGTTACCCAGGTGGCGCAATCGATGTGGAAAACCACATGGGGCGCGATGCAACCGCGAACGCCCGCAGAGCACACGCACGCACACGCACGGCTGACACCCGCGGCGCGTGACGCCCATGAGGCGCTTGCGCAGGCCCACTGAGCGACACACCTGGGTTACGCCCAACTCCCCCCCTGGAAACATGCGCACAGCTTGGGTGGAAACGTGGATGACGACACGTAATGAGACAGAACGTGTCCCCGCCAAGATAGGTGCAGCCTTCGCGACGTGCCCGCGCACGCGCGAATTCACGCCGAGGTCGGTGTATGCAGCCTGCTTGGTGGGGTAGGTCTTACAGAACCTCGTGTAGTCAGAAGGATTGTACTGCACCTTCGGCGTTTCCACGGCAGGCTCCTTCGACACTGGAAGCTGCGACTTCTTCGGGAGTTTTGGCGCGCACCACAAGGGCCCGCTGCTCCACAGCCCAGAGGCAGCGGGCACCAGAGGGAGCCAGAACCTCTGCGACGACCACCACATCACAGCAACTGGGCGTGATTGGAACCGTGCGGGGCGGGAGGATCACTGCGAGTTCAACGCGGCTGCTCGTTATCTCACCTACCACTCGCTGCGCAAATCCAGCCTCATCCTGCGAATATTTCCTCTTCGCCTCCGCCTCGCACTTCTCACCACATTATTGTCTCTCTTCTCGGGCCGGGCGAAAAGGGGGGATAGAAACGGGGGGCGGGGAGAATCAGCTCACGTAGCTGATTTTCCCGGCGCCTCCTGGCGCTGGCGGCGGCGATGTATCGAGGCATGGGCCCTTCGGCGAGGCCGAAACCAGCTGCATGCAACAGATTTCGTAACCCCCCCTTTCCCAATCCCCCCCTTTCGTCCGGCCCGATCTTCGTCGAACCTCTCCTGCCAAATCGTCATACTCATCCTTCTTCTCATCCTCATGCAAACCACGATTGCGAGGTTCAGGAGGGAACTCGGCCGATCAAGAGTGCAATGGGAAACTCTTACAACTTCCGAGTCCTGCCACGTTGCCACGGAACCTCCACATGACATCCCGGACACGCCATCGCAACTCAGGAGCTGCCATGGGCGCCCTCGGTGGTCTTCCCCCCGCCACATGCCATCGATGGCTTTTAAGATGGCGCCAAAAGGACCCAAAATGCAAAACGAATGGAGGGATCCGATGGCCCCCAAGATGGCCGATAAAATGGCTCCAAGAGGCGTCCTCGCCCTCGAGACCTTCAGCCTCATACGTCGGAGGAGACCTTCAGCCTCATAGGCCGGCTGCAAGAAGGTCTTCGGCGGCTGTAAGAAGGTCTTCGGCGGTTGCAAGAAGGTCTTCGGCGGCTGTAAGAAGGTCTTCGGCGGCTGCAAGAAGGTCTTCGGCGGCTGTAAGAAGGTCTTCGGCGGCTGCAAGAAGGTCTTCGGCGGCTGTAAGAAGGTCTTCGGCGGCTGTAAGAAGGTTTTCGGCGGCTGTAAGAAGGTCTTCGGCGGCTGCAAGAAGGTCTTCGGCGGCTGTAAGAAGGTCTTCGGCGGCTGCAAGAAGGTCTTCGACGGCTGTAAGAAGGTCTTCGGCGGTTGCAAGAAGGTCTTCGGCGGCTGTAAGAAGGTCTTCGGCGGCTGTAAGAAGGTCGTCGGCGGCTGTAAGAAGGTCTTCGGCGGTTCCAAGAGGCTCTTCGGAGAGCGCCAGAGGCTCTTCGGAGAGGCTCTTGGGTGAAGGGGGGGGGGGGGGGAAGCCTTTTTTGACCCCCCCCCCCCCTTCACCGCACTCGATAATTAATACACTCCGGAGGACCCCCCGGCCATACTAAAACACCCACCGGGCCGCAGTAACAACCAACGGGCCGCAGCAACACCTTATCTCGACACCTTTGCCCCCCCCCCCCCCCCCGTCCAAACTGGCCGGACCGGGCCCCCGGGGGAGGGGTTTGGGGAGGGACCGGGCCCCCGGGGGAGGGGTTTGGGGAGGGGGGGGCATCTCACACGCCGTGACCCCAAGGGGTCGGCGGATTTGTCGTCTGCCTCGTAGTGCGAGCTGCTACTAGCGTGGAAGTTGACGGTACTGCTGCGTGTACCCGTCCCTCGTCGCCTCGGCATGATTCGTTTCGAAATCCTGTTCAGAACGTACCCCTGGAGTCTTGGAGAGGGAAAGGGCATAAACATACACTTGTGGAGGTCCTCACGGATTTTTTGGATCTGGGCTGGGGTCCCCTGGCGACGCCTCTGGCGTCACTATTGGCGCGCTCCGTACGTGATGCAGATCCAAGAAGTCTGCGCAGGCCTCCGAAAGCTTGTGTGTTACGCGTTGTTGTTCTTTCTCGTTCGGGTCGGGCAGATCTTGGCCCTGACACATCCATTCGTCGTGAAGAAGTCGCGAAGGGAGCCTTCGGGCCGATGTTGGCCTCGGGCCCCAGGACCGTCAACTTTAATCTTTTCAGATGTCAGGAGGGAAAAAAACACACACAGACACAATTAATCGTCGATTTCCCAGAAAATATGGGAAAATATGGGAATTGGGCGGGGAAGACAAACACCCAGAAAATATAGGAAAATATTGGGAATCTTTTTATTTGTGTGTATTTATTTGTGTGTCCCAGTTTCCCTTCAAGATGGGCCAGAGGTCTTGGCCCTGGGCAGGGGTCCAGACCCCTGGGGAGACGCGTCACGAGAAGATCGAGTCGGTCTTGTGTGCCAAGGGGGGTCACCGCTGGGGTCGTCGTCGCCTCCTCGATGATGGGGGCTCCCCTGGGCCCCCCAAGCCACAAACCCTGCCAGGCCGCCCAAAACGTTTGAGATCGTCCAGAGACCTCCTCGAGCCTCGATCCTCGGGAGGAGCTGGCGACCCTCCTTCCCAGACGTGCGGCGTTCTCATGTTGTCACAGCGTGGCCCCTCAGAGCCCTGGACCCCTTCCTGGAGACCGACTTGTCGTCCCGAGTCGTGTTTGACGGAGCCGAGGACGGGCACGCGCAGAGGTCGAAATTTGCCAACAGTTGTCCCTCGTGGTTTCTCAAGCCGCGATGGGGTCAGGGTCGCATGACTCGGAGACGGAACAACGGCATGCACATAGTTTGTCTGAGTTCCGTGCGGAATCCTCGGATCGACGAGGTTTCCTTGGCGCGCGGAACGCGCAAGGCGCGGCGACGAAGGCGCCGCCAGGGGGCCCAGCGCCGATCTGTGAAACCCGCGCGGATCCAGGAGGGCCACACATATTCATGTCCACCGTCTGCCGAGGCCCCCACAGGTCGATCTCCCAGGCGGTGGCTAATGGCAAATACACACCTTTCAATGAGCAGAAGTTTTCGGAGGCCCGCGCGGATTTCTTGGATCTGCGCTAGGCCCCCTGGCGGCGCCTCCAGCGCCGCCCTTAGGCGTTCTCCTCGCGCCAGGGATAGGGGGGGTCCATCGCGGATCCAAGAAATCCGTGCTGACTGACCTCCGCAGGTGTCTTCTCGTGCCGCTGCTATGTAACCGGCTCGAACAGCCCCTGACCTCGTTGCGGCGCGGAGAAGTATAACGAGGGACGGTCTCTTGGCAGTCCTCGGCCCCTGCAGGCCCGTGCCAGGCCCCGGAACCGTCGAACGCGACCCAGAGATGTGCGCAGAGCTCCGAGAGCTGGTATGCGTGCGGCTTTCGGTCTTCCCCTGCAGGGAGGATCGGGAAACGCATGACTCGAGCTCGTGACCTCGGGCTTGCCCACGGACGGGGCCGTCATGATTCTTGAAGGTTCCGTTCTCGCGGGGCGTTTTCAGCGTGACGTCGCGCCAAGTCTCAGAGTGTGTCTCGTCATTTTCTTGACGGTCCCGTCAGGCCAACCCCAGTCTTCAGTCGGGCCTGCTTTGGGATGATTTTTTAAAAATATCTTTTGACCATTTTGGAGTATTTTTTGAATATGTTTCATTTTTCGTCGAAAATCCCTTGTAGGGGGGGGAGGACACGCCCGACTTTTCACCCCAGTCCACGAGCTCCGAGTCTGACGCCTCACCGAGAGGAGAACGGTGGCAACCGTCTGGGGCATCGTGCTTCGGGACCTCGGCAGACGGTGGAAGTGGGCAGACTCCAGGCTCGGGAGGACCACACTTTCGTTCATAGCCACCTGCTACCGAGGTTCGGAAGGATCGAACTCCCGGGCGGTGGGTCAGGTAAACAACCCGCCTCGCACATATGCAGTTTCTGCTTCTCGGCTTCCCGGGGACCACTACATCGCATAAACATAACTTTTTGGAAGTCCGCGCGGAGTTCTCCGATCGGCACTGGAGCCAGGCCTGGGGGGGGGGGGGCAGCGCCGATCCGAAAAATCCGCGCGGGCCTCCAAAGTCGTTTTTATGTTTCTGCAGCGTTGCATAGACATTTCCAACTCCGCGCTCCTCCAAGTTCCCCTGATGCGGGCGCCACCCAAACATACTCATTCGGGGCCTAAGAAACGGGGGTCAGTACAAACGGGGGTCAGCCAGGGCACCGGATCCTGCATGATCCTGCGAAGACCCCCTCTGGCTGACCCGGGTTAGCGAGCCGCTCGTGGCCGCGAGGCGGCCGCGCACATTGGCCGACCCGGGTTTGCGAAGAGCTGCATTGCAGTTTTTTGTTCCTGCATTGCAGTTTTTTGGTTTCCTGCTGACCTGGGTCTGGATTGACCCGGGTCAGAAGATCCTCGACTCATCTTATGCAGGCGTCGGCCCTCAAGGGGCGGCGCGCGCGCCGAGAAGTCTGATAGTAGATGCTCGGCGGCGGGCGCTGTCTGGCCACGCCGCTGGGGCAACGATGTACGATAAGGCTGCTGTGCTGTATGTTCGGACTAGTATTTCCTCGTGGCCCCCCTTGTGGATGAGGGTATATCCGGGCCTTGGGAGGGCAAGACTTCTATCCAGATCCGCCGCCTGCCGAGGTTTCCAAGGATCGATCTCCCAGGCGGTGGTGATGGTCAAAACCCCGCCTCGCCCTCATGCCGTCTCTGCTTCCCCTGCTGCGAGGAGAGCGGCAGCGCGAGCCGGTGGGAGGAGGCACTCGAGCTGTTCCGGGGCGCGGCGGGCCAGCGTGTGGAGGTGGGCGCCGCGCTGCACACCGCGGCCCTGGGCGCGTGCGGCAGGGGCAGGCGCGCGGTGGGCCTCCTGGCAGGAGGAGGTTTGCCACAATCACCTTTTGGGTTGCAAGTCTTGGTGTTACTTGGAAGGATGGGGGTTCAATCCATCATTTGTAGTCTTGTGTGCCATTCTCGCGCCGTGGCCCCTCCTCACCTCTGCGGGGGAATGGTGCGGCACTAGCATAAACGTTTGGAGCTCCTCGCAGATGTCTTGGATCTGCACTGTCCCACCCTGGCGGCGCCTCAGGCGCCAGTCCTGGCGCGCTCCGCGCGCCAGGGAGGGTAGCTTAGCGCAGATCCAAGAACTCCCCGATGAGCTCCGAGAGTTTGTGTTTATGCAGTTTGTTATTCCTCTATCCTTCCCCTCTTCTTCGCATTCCCACTTCTTGTGGTTTTTGATTTTGGTGCTGGCCGCTTCTTTTGCGTCCGGATCGACATTGACTAAGCGAGCAATTTTTCCGTCGATTTTGTCATTCTCGCGCCGTGCACCCAGACCCCGTCGCATCGTCAAACAAATCACGTCGTCAGGTATTTCTTTATGTTGGGCTTCCAGGGGACCTTGCTGGGGCAGTAAGCATTATGGTGAAGGCGCCGCCCAGAGATCCCACGTATCGAAACGAATCAATAAGGATGTTTCTCTTGAATGTCGGCCCCTGGCCCTGGGGCCGTCAAAAGAAGGACTTAGAATGTACAACCAGTCCCCAGGAGAGGGTCGAGACTTGCGGGACCCCGTATGGACAAGCATCAAGACATCGAGCCTTTGGGGACCCAGACCCCGTCGGGTCGTTGAACAAATCTTGACAGGAGGCTGTTTTTATGTTTTTGGTTTCGCGAAGCCCTTCGCGGGCCTCGGGGCAGAAGTTCTAGGCCTGCTAGATGGGGTCGGAGTAGGTGGGGTCGGAGGACCGCGCCGCATCGCTGATGCATCGACAATGCTTCTCGATGCGGAGCCCGACTTGCTTCACGTTGATGGCGCCGATTGATCGCCCACTTCGAAAATGCATCGCCAGTGCATCGCGGATGCATCTCCGATACATCGCCGATCCGGCGATGCGGCGATGTATCGGAGACGCAATGTATCGGCGATGCGGCGCGATCCTCTGGCCCCATCTATTCCGACCCCATCTAGGAGGCCTCTAGTCATGAAAACGGTTCAGGATAAAACAACTGGTTCGCGAGAACGGATCTGGACCTCTGGGGCTTCACGTCATGAAAACAACACAGCGTCGGGAGTCTGGCGAAGAACCGCGACAGACGAGTTTGGGCAGGGCTCGGGCTCTGGGGGTCCTTGCCTGACACCGGGGCCCGAGTTGCTCTTAGTAACGCTGGGGGCGTTTGTTTTCAGTTTTCAGTTCTCCGTGTTGCGGTCGACGAACACCGAAAGCAAACATGGCAACCCACAAAATATGAAATACACGATACCCGCCGGGTCCAAAACGAGTGAACACTGACAACTCACGACAGAACAAAATGCAGCAACCCAAAACAGAAAGCAATTTACAGAAACGGACACGTAACACAATGCCGCTAAACACAAACATAACGGATCGCAGAACGAACCGACATCGGCGAGACGGCAATGCAGAACGAAACATATATTCCAGAAAACATACAAGCACGTCGACCTTGACAACAAGAAAAATACTCCCAGCGCTTTTGTTAAGCACATCTCATATTGGAGGTTCAACAAGAGCACGGCGTCGGACGTTTGGCAGAGGAGTGGGATCGAGGATATGGGCGCACACTCTTTGCTTTAGCGGGCCTCCACGTTTTCCTGATTCTCGCATGCCTGGCCTTTTAGTTGCTGGGCCCACCTGTGTCTAATTCGTGGGCTTCCGCGCCTAGGTCAGTCATCTTGCTTTCATTTCGCCGCTCGCTTTGTCAACAAGGATCGAGGCTCGAAACGTCGAGCCCAGACGTCTGGTGCCTCCGAAAGATCCAGGCGGCCAGGTCGTGGCCATTATTTTCTTCCAGAGGCGGGCCTCGGGACGGTCAGTGAACGACTCTGATGAGAATTGGTCGCGAAGGAGGTCAGGAGGTCCGAGGGCTCAGTATCGTTTAGCCGACGCCTGTCCCCATCCCCATCCTCATCCAGACCCCCACCATCTCAGCACTCCAGATGGGTAGCTCCCCCTCGAAACCCAATGGAATCAGCCTGTATCCCCATATAGGAGGTGCATCGGCCAGTGGGGTCTGGGCCACGCCGCCCAAGCATCAAAATTAAAGCGCCGGATGTCTTGGATCGAGAATCTTGAATTGAAGGTTCTGGGGCTCGATCAGGTTTTTCTGCATCCTAGGGTTAGGAGGCCTGCATGTAGCCAGTGGACTGTCAGGGATCACTCCCGGATGACAGACCAGCCAGGCAGGACGAAGGGATTGAGGTTCGAGCATCAAGGTTCGACGTCGGCGTTTTAGTTTCAGAGGGTCGGGGGTGTTTCCAGATGATGTTTTCGTCACCATGCGTGGTTTCACGCGCCTCGAGACACTGGCCGCGATGCCCCCAAGGGAGTGTCCAGGGACCAATTTGGGGCAAAGCGGGTCGGACGAAAGGAGGTGATTGAGAACTGTTGCTTGCAGCTGGTTTCGGCCCCGCTGCCCCCCAGGGCCGGGAGGCGCCGGAGAACCTAGCCACTTAAGGTGATTCGCTAAGCCCCCCTTTGCCATCCCACCCATACGTTCGACCCGACCCAGGAAGCCCGACCACCTTCAGAGCTCGCCCACACCTCTCCGCTCCATGCACCCACACTGGGCTACACGTCCAAGGTAGATTTTGATCGAGAATGCGTCAAGAAATTGCCCAGGTTTCTTGTCTTGGCATTTTCTGAAACATCGTCCTGGCCTTGGAGGAGGAGGGAGGTATGGGGCAGGAGGAGAGCTCCCAAATACTCCATGCCTTTTTAGTCCTCCTGGGGGTTGGGACTGATGTTGCCACGGCTGGATCCGCCCCGAACTACAGGCCAGGGCACGCTCCCGGAGAGGTCTGGGGGTCGGTCTGTTTGAGCACCACCACAGGCAGTGGCAGCGGGCACTGTCGCTGCTCAGGCAGATGGCGGAGGCCAAGCTGGAGACCAATGTCATCAGCTGCAACGCTGGAATGAGCGCCTGCGAGAAGGGCAGGCAGTGGCAGCAGGCGCTGTTGCTACTCAGCGAGATGCGGGAGGCGCGGCTGATGCCAAGCGTCGTCAGCTACAGCTCCGGGGTCAGCGCGTGCGAGAAGGGGGGGCAGTGGGAGCGGGCGCTGTCTCTGCTTGTCGAGCTGCGGGGGGCTGCACTGGAGATGGACGTCATCATCTACAGCGCTGGGATCAGCGCCTGCGAGAAGAGCGGGCACTGGCAGCAGGCTCTATCTCTTCTCAGCGAGGTGCTGGAGGCCAAGTTGGAGGCCAACGTCATCAGCTACAGTGCCGGAATCAGCGCCTGCGAGAAGGGCGCGCAGTGGGAACACGCGCTGTCCTTACTCAGAAGGGTACGGGGGGCAAAGTTGGAGCTGGACGTCGTCAGCTACAGCGCTGGAATCAGCGCCTGCGAGAAGGGGGCACAGTGGCAGCATGCTCTACTGCTGCTCGATGAGTTGAAAGAGGGGAATTTGGAGCTGGACGTCGTCAGCTGCAGCGCTGGTATCAGCGCGTGCGAAATAGCTGGACAGTGGCAGCAGGCGCTGGCGCTGCTCAGCATGCTGCCAGAGGCAAAGCTGAAACCCAGCGTCGTAAGTTACAGCGCTGGTATCAGCGCGTGCGGGAAGTGCGCGCAGTGGGAGCAGGCGCTCTCGTTGCTTCGTGAGCTGAGGGAGGTGATGTTAGAGCCCAATATTATCTACGGTAGGTTCGCGTCGTGTCGACCGGCGGCGACCCCGCCGCCGACGTTCAACGTTGAACGCCGACGGCGGCCCAGAATCGGTGGATGTTGAACGATCGGACGTTGCGGAGACGGCCGATCGTTCAAGGTTGAACGATCCAGCGCGGTGTCGGGAACCAACGCTGGCGTCGGCACGACACGAACCTGCCGTAACCTACACTGCGGGGCCTTGCGCGTGCGAGAAGGGCCATTCTGGGGCCCCCTCGCAGGGCCCTGGGGGGCGGCACCTCGGCGGCTCCGTTGGTGAGGACGGTCCGCGCGAGCCCCCAGAGAGCCCACGGTGGCTTCCAGGGAGCCCCAAGAGAACCCAAGACGGCCCAAGAGGCCTCCACGACGGCCCAAGAGACGCCCAGTGGCGTCCCAGGAGGGCCCCAAGAGGCCAAACTCATCGGAATCTCCAGAAAGGAAAACGTGCATTTCGAGCATGTACGGCTTCGGCTGTCATGGCGCTGAGGACTATCCAAGAGGCCCCCAAGACGGCCCAAGAGAAGCTTCCAAGAGGCCCCCAAAACGGCCCAAGAGGGCGCCAAGACGGCCCAAGACGCGCCCAAGACGGCCCAAGAGGGCCCCAAGGCGGCCCCAAGAGGGGGACCTCGAACCGAAAATCACAGCCTTCCGCCCCAAGACGCCCCCAAGAGGCTCCCAAGAGGCTCCGAAGAGGCACCAAGAGGCCCCCGAGAGGCACAAACGAGGCACCAAGATGCCCCCAAACGGCCCCCAAAAGGCTTCGACACTGCCTCCGAGAGGCCCGCGAGAAGCCTCCCCAGAAGGCCAACTGTGGAACAACCTCCCCATCAGGCCCAGCACGGCGCCCAAGGTTTCCGAAATCGGCCCACCGTGGCCCGGGTGGACTCCCAGAAAGCTTTGAAATTTGCCATTTCACTGAAGCCCCGTCGGATAGGAAAAACACACACACACACCACACCTCTTGTGACACCTCTCGCATTGTTTCCTCACGCCTCCTGGGAAACGCGGCGTGCGAGAGAGGCCTCAGAAAGCAGCGTCCTTGGGTGCCGCGGGGGGGCCCGGACGAATTTTCGGCAAGCCCTCCCGAGGAGGATCCCATGAGGTGCGGGGTATTGTTTTTTACTCACAGGTGGACTCCCTCCTCTCTTGGAACCGTCTTGGGGCTCCTTTGGAGCTTTCTTGGGGCCCTCTTGGGGCCCCAAGAGGGGCCTACAACCTGTCACGAAGACGGCCCCTTGGGTCCTCTTGGGGCCCTCTTGGGGCAGTCTTGGGTCCTCCTGAGGGGGTCCTATCGGGGCTGAGGGTCCCCTGAGAGCTCCAGCCGACTTGCCCCCGCGTCTGGAGCTCTTGGGGGCTCACTTGGGGCCCTCTTGGGGCCCTCTGGAACAGTCTTGGGGCCCCTTTGGAGCTTTCTTGGGGCCCTTTTGAGGCCATCTTGGGCTGGAAGGGGATGGCCGAAAAACCTTTCAGACCGAGCCGCCAACGCCCTGGAACGCTTTTTCTGGGACAACTCCGGCACGGCGCGTGTTCCAGGAGGCGGGGGGTATGGTTTTTCCATACAGGTTACACTCCCTTCCTCGACCTTCTCCTCGTTGCCCACGGTTCCCTCTGCACAGTGGTTGCCGTCGTTTGCCAGTCACGTCGCTCCACCCACCTCTCGGGTTACTGCCGGTGCTGCCATATCCGATGCTGCTGCAAACGATGCTCTCGGCGCCGACAGGATCATCGAGCAGCCAGCTCGCCCTGAAGCACTACGCAGCAGCATGCGCCCTCCCAATACATTAGCAACCGTGGACGGTAGTCAACAGGTCAGCCTTAGTCAGCTACAACGCTGGAATCAGCGCGTGCGAAAAAGGTGCGCGGTGGGAGCACGCGCTGTCATTGGTCAGCGAGCTGCGCGAGGCGATGTTAGAGCCAGCCGTCAGCCAATACTGGGCGCAGGGCGTGCCAGGAGGCGCCAGACGCAAGTACCCAACAGTGGGCCCAGCAGTTCCTGGTGCGCCCCCCCAGGACGCTCCCAGGCGGCCCAGGGGTCCCCCTCGGGCCCCGCGCGGCTCGAAGAGAGCCCCGAGAGGAGGCGCCCGCGACCGCCGCACGGGCTCCCATGGCCAGACCCCGGCGCCGCAGGAGCGGCGCCTCTCGAGGCTCCAGGTCGGCCTCGGCGCGGCCTCCGAGAGGTGGAAATGGTCGGTGCGCCTGTGGGCATCCCTCCGGTCCCGCACTCTCCACTTGTGGTTCCTTTTCTTCCCACGGTCGGGGGTCCCCAAACGGGGTGGTGACCACACCGCGCGGCGAGTCGGTGGGGATTCGGGGTCACCGCACGGTTTTGGGACTCGGATCGTTCTCCGAGGACGTCTCGGGCGACAGGGGCCTCCGAGGTCCCAAGACCGTGCGGTGACGGACCGTGCGGTGAGGTCTTGGGGGATTTCGAGGTCACCGCACGGTCTGTCACCGCAGCGTTTCGGGACTCCCAGCCACGGCTCCCAGCAAGGGAAGCCGGCAAGAGCCCCCGAGACGGTCCCAGGAAAAGCCCTTCCAGGCAGCCCCGCGGGCTCCTGCAAGGGCCGTGCGAGGCGCCCGAGAAGCCCAGGGTCGCCCAGAGAGGCTCCACGAGAGCTCAGGAACGAAGGGCCCAACATTGCCCTAGCAGGTCCCAGGAGGGCTCCAACACTGCATTCAATTGCCCGCGTAAGGTCGCGTAAGGTCGCGCGTGAGCTCCCTCTTATCCAAGCGGCCCGCGTAAGCCGCGGCGTAAGGTTGCTCTGCGTACTTGCGTCAGACCGTTTCTGCTCGTCGTTCCCATCTCTTTTCTACATGGCTCCGAGAGGTTTAACAGATGGCCCCCGACGCCCCAAGAACAGCCTAAGAAGGCCCAGGCCGGCCTCGAAGATGGCCCCGAGACACTTCCAGAACCCCCCCAGACCTCCCCTCAGGAGGACCTCGCGAAGCCGCCAAGAAACCCAAGAATGCCCAGTGAGGAGCCACCAGGGCCCAAGGACGGCCCAGGATCGCCCCAACAGCCTCCAGGACAGTCCCAAAATGGTCCTCACAAGAGTGGCGCAAGAAACGGGTTCGACTGCTCGGACATACGCTCGGACATTCGCTGTAAGTTTCCGTAAAAAAAGTAATCAACAAAAAAAAGCGTTCAGCGCCCTCTTCTCCATGTGGCGTGCCACGCTGTCGGCCCGCGCCAGCCTCCGCGTGAGGATTGCTCTGTCTTCTTGCTTCGTCGCCCATGTGATCCTAGGCAACCCGCCAAAGTGGCGTTGCTCGTTGCTCCACTCCAGGCAGCAGGGCTGCCCAACAGCGCGCGGCAGCGCGCGGCAGCGACTGGCACCGTGCAGGAGCAGGAAGCATGGTTCGCCCGGTGTGTACGCCGAGCGGGCTGCACCAGCAAGCACGAGACGCAGGCGGCGCTAGCAGGCCGCGAGCAGCAACGACAAGCAGCAGCACCAAGCAGCAAGAGCAGGTGGCAGCGGCAGGCATTGGCAGCAGCCCGCAGCGACATGCGGCGGCGCGCAGCAGCAGCAGCCAGGCAGCGTCAACTGGCGCCTGGCATCAGCACGCAGCAGCACCACGAAACTGCACGCAGCACCTCGCACCTGCAAGTTCCACCCACTCATGGGAAGAAGTCGCAAACTGCAGCGAGTAGCAGTACGGACGAGCAAGCAATGAAGCAATGAACAAATAAAGTTGTCGGGCCATCAGGCGAACAGCCCCGCCAGCAGGAGAGCGGGCAAGCTGTCATGGTAGCTAGGAGGAGTTAGCTGTCATGCTATCCAGGAGGAGTCTAATCAGATAAAGGCAATTCGTATCGGATTGAATGTGCTGTTTCGCCCTGTTCAGCTACAACGCTGGGATCAGCGCGTGCGAGAAAGCTGCGCAGTGGGAAAACGCGCTAACATTGCTCAGGGGTCTGTGGGAGGCCAAGTTGAGGCCAAGCGTCGTCAGCTACAACGCAGGAATCAGCGCCTGCGAAAAGGGGGGGCACTGGCAGCATGCACTGCTGCTGCTCGGAGAGCTGTGGGAGGCGGAGTTGGAAGCGGACGTTATCTATACTAGAGTACTGGGCACTTGCGCGTGCGACAAGGGCGAGCGATGGTCACCCGCGGCGGCGCCCCAGACACGCCGCCCGTGGGGTGACGCCGTCCCGGCCCGGGACAGCCCCGGCACGGCCCATGAGGGCCCCGACGGAGGCCTCGAGTCTCCCGGGAGCTCCCCAGCGAGCCCGAGAGGGCCCAAGGACGGGCTCGAGGGCCCCCACGAGCTTCCACGGAGCTCCCAGGGGACCCCCACGAGGGCCCCGAGGCCGCAAAACTATCGATATTCTCGACGGTTCTTGACGTTTCTGGTGGTGCTCCTCCCGCCCGCCCCAAGATGCCCACCACGGCACCGCGGGCGTCCGAAATCGGGCCCATGCTGCCCTGGAGGCCTCCAAGAGAGTCCCCAAGACGGCCCTAGAGGCCCCCGATCGAGCTCCCGGGGCCCCCAAGACGGCCCAAGAACCGCCCCAGACGCCCCCAAGGGACGCCCAAGATGGTCCAGTTCGGGGGCCCTCCACGGCCAGCAAGGGTGCAAGCCGCCCCCGAGAGGCCCCCAGAAGGCCCCGGAGGCGCTCCCAAGAGACCCCCGGGCGCTCTCCAGAGGCTCCCAGAAGGCTTCAGAGGCGCCCCCAAAAGCTCTCAAGAGGCTCTCCAGAGGCTCCCACAGAGCCCCACGAGGACCCCCTCCTGGGTATCGGAGAGCACCCCCGCCGCTTCCCCGATGCCTCCGCTGGGAACAGCCTGCTGCAGCACGCGGCACTGCTGGCACGACAAGCAGCAGGCTTGACAGGAGGAAGGGGATAAGACGGAGGAGGAGGGCGAGAGGAGGGGAGGAGGAGCATGAGGACGAGGCGGACGGCAACGACGACGACGACGACGACGACGACGACGACGACGACGACGACGACGACGACGACGACGACGACGACGACGGCGACGACGACGACGACGACGACGCCGACGACGACGCCGACGACGACGCCGACGACGACCACGACCACGACCACGACCACGACCACGACCACGACGACGACGACGACGACGACGACGACGACGACGACGACGAGGACGAGGACGAGGACGAGGACGAGGACGAGGACGAGGAGGACGAGGACGAGAAGGCTCCCGGGAGACCCCCGGAGGTCCGCGTTGCTTCTGTTGTTGCTGGAGCTGCTGCTGCAGCTGTTGCTGTTGCTACTGCCGATGGTGCTGGATCTGCTGCTGCTGCTGCTGCTGCTGCTGCTGTCAGCATTGCTCCAGACGCCGTCAGGATCATCAAGCAAACAGCGCACCCTGAAGCAATAAGCAGCAACGAGCAGAGGCTCAATCTTCTGGCACTCGTGGACGGTACACCACGCTCGATGTTTAAGAAAACACAGTTTTGCAGCCAGAGTCTGGAATTTTTTGTCCTAGACACACGGCTGAAGAAACCACCGGCGCTGGCCAGAACCTGGGGAAATTTCGCAAGCTTGATGCTTCCTTGGGGTCGTGTGGGCGCCCACTTGGGCCCCACTTGGATTCGGCTCGGGCCACACTTGGGTTGGACTCGGGCCCCACTTGGGCCCCACTTGGATTCGGCTCGGGCCCCACTTGGGCCCCACTTGGATTCGGCTCGGGCCCCACTTGGAGGGGGCTCGGGCCCCACTTGGGCCCTACTTGGATTCGGCTCGGGCCCCACTTGGGCCCCACTTGGATTCGGCTCGGGCCCCACTTGGATTCGGCTCGGGCCCCACTTGGAGGGGGCTCGGGCCCCACTTGGGCCCCACTTGGATTCGGCTCGGGCCCCACTTGGGCCCCACTTGGATTCGGCTCGGGCCCCACTTGGGCCCCACTTGGATTCGGCTCGGGCCCCACTTGGAGGGGGGATCGGGCCCCACTTGGGCCCCACTTGGATTCGGCTCGGGCCCCACTTGGGCCCCACTTGGATTCGGCTCGGGCCCCACTTGGAGGGGGGACCCACTTGGATTCGGCTCGGGCCCCACTTGGGCCCCACTTGGATTCGGCTCGGGCCCCACTTGGAGGGGGCTCGGGCCCCACTTGGGCCCCACTTGGATTCGGCTCGGGCCCCACTTGGGCTCCACTTGGATTCGGCTCGGGCCCCACTTGGAGGGGGCTCGGGCCCCACTTGGGCCCCGCTTGGATTCGGCTCTCAAAAGGCTCCCAGAGGCTCTCTAGAGGCTCCCACAGAGCCCCACGAGGACCCCCTCCTGGGTATCGGCCCCGCCGCCTCCGTTGGGAACAGCCGGGCTACAGCACGCGGCACTGCTGGCACGACAAGCAGCAGGCTGGACAGACGACGACGACCACGACGACGACGACGACGACGACGACGACGACGGCGACGACGACGCCGACGACGACGCCGACGACGACGCCGACGACGACCACGACCACGACCACGACCACGACCACGACGACGACGACGACGACGACGACGACGAGGACGAGGACGAGGAGGACGAGGACGAGAAGGCTCCCGGGAGACCCCCGGAGGTCCGCGTTGCTTCTGTTGTTGCTGGAGCTGCTGCTGCAGCTGTTGCTGCTGCTACTGCCGATGGTGCTGGATCTGCTGCTGCTGCTGCTGCTGCTGATGCTGCTGGTAGTATGATGACCGATGAGATGACGATAACAACGAGGGGACGAAGGAGGAGAGACGAGGATCTGCAAAGGCCAGGCTCTCCTTTCCTTCCCCCCCCACGCTTTCGGCACCTATCTCCGTCAGGGTCGCCGAGTTGAGACGGCAGTCCATGCTGGATTCCGAGGTTACGCTCTCCCTCTTCCCTGGGCCGCGTCTGCGGGTCAAATCAAGTCAATAAAATGAGCAAGCACGATCAGACTGCATGGCAAAGGAAACTCGGCGATAAACACACCACATACGTGACCAAGCCTACACGTTAGAAGGATCATATGGAGGACGACCGCACAGCTAGCACGCACGAGACCTATGGCTAGCGCTGGAACGCTGTACTGGACATCAAATTGCACAGTGACTACATGAGTGGCAGGAACATTCAGGGTGGAAAACAAACTGTTTAATCCTGCTGCTGCTGCTGCTGCTGCGCCCTCCCGACAGGAATAGGCAGCAGCAAAGAATATGGACATGTGTAGCGTGAGAAGGCTAATCCACTCACACGCTTCATATGGAAGGCATCCCGAGGAGGCGAAGCCCGTGGCACAGAGGTCGCATGCTATCCCGATGGGGGCCCACGAGATCCAAAAGAGTCTGCGCAGGCGCCGCAACCGGCGGCGGCACCAGCGCAGCAAGGGTTTCTTCTTGGCCATGCTCACGAGGCGGACGGCATCTTGAGGCTCTTGCCACGGATCGCGTGGTCCACGAGCTGCTTCAACTTCTGCGTCTTGTTGGTGCCCGTGGTCTCCGAGAGGCTGTTGGCCTTCAGGATTTTGTTCAGCACCGCTTGGGTAATACCCGCTGACGAGGCAATCCGAGAGATAAACGCATCACCATTTTTTGGCCAATCATCGGTAACCGTATCGGGCAGGAGCTTCTTGGCAACTTCAATGCACGCATTGTGGGTTACTTCTTCCTCTTCTGACTCTTCTGCGGGCTTCGGGGCTTGAGGTGGTGCATCTGGTTTCTTAGAAGGAGCGCCAGGCGCGTCTTGTAGCTGAGCAAGAAGGCCACGGAGTAAAGCTGCGTTGTCATCCTGCGGGGTCGGTCTGCTCGAAGAGGGTCCTGAACTTGTACCGGTTTCACGCACTGCTTGAAGAATGGCAAGGAGGTTGGTTGTCGGATCAGGTTGCTTCGGCTCATCAGGCTTAAACCTAGTCAGTAACTTCTTCAGGAGGTCGGTGTCCTGGTTTTTGTTTGTCGAGGTCACTTGCAACAACATCTTCTGGAGTTTCAAGGAATCATCATCATCTGAGTCCGAGGCGCCATCAAAGTCATCTGCCTTTGAATTGCCAACCAATTTTTTGAAGATCCCAAGCAAAGCTGCATCTGGTTTCTGCTTCGCGGTCTGCTGCTTCTTCTGTAGCATCTTGCCCAAAAACTTCATTTTGAGCTTCTGCTTGGTCTTATCATCACTCTTCACACTGCTGCTTGTAGACGTACTTCTTGAGGAGGTGCTGCTGTCAACCTGGCGCAACACACGCTTTTTGGCGATCGTAAGGGACCCAAAGCCTCGTTTCTTCAGCTTCTTATCCTTCCCGATGGTCTTCTTTACCGTCTTGGAGTCAGGCTTGAACCCAAAAAGATCTGAAACGCAATTCCGAACACCTTTGGCAATCGAAGAGCGCATTGACTTGGCCATAGCCTTGCGCTCTCGTTTTTCTTCTCGAGCACTGAAGATGTTCTGGAGGTCACGGTTCTCCTGCAGCGCCGAGTGGGTCCATGCTGGGGGGCCGCGCTGGTGGCAGTCGTTGTTCTGCTGGTACTTCTGCTGGTGCTGGTAGGGCTTGCCGCCACCGGGTCCACGGCCTCGGGAGCCGTCGTTGCCGCGGCCTCCGGAGGAGCAACCCATGGCCCAGCTAGCGAAGCACAGAGCGAGAAGCGCTGGGACGCGCATGCGAAGGCGAGCTTCTGGAAAGTTGGCTGGAGGCTTGAGCCAAAAGCGTACGGAAGGACGTGGACAGAAGTGCCTGGGTCTCCACAGCCCCGAGCTCCCCTGAGGCTCGGCCCTCGTAGAACTCATGGCCACAGCGTGCCAGCAGTCTCCCCAGAGCTCTCGCGGCGTGGAGAAACAACGATGTGTGCCTGCGGGGAAGCCTACAGACGCTTTTGCCGACCATCTTAGCGGGCCACTTCAGGAGGAGTAGCTCGGAGAGGAGGTCGACGTAGGCAACTTGGGTGCGAGCAGAGCCCCCTTCACCCATGGAATTATAACTAATAAGGCGCTCCCAAACTTTAATGTCCAGGAAATTTTGGGGAAGACAATCGGCCGCCGAACAGAACACAGGAAACTTGGCATATTTGGGGCTTGGCTCCAGGCCGCGAGCAAAATCCTCATTGCCCGAGAAGGCATCACAACGAAACTCAACATCAGGGGAGGGTTGATGGATGAAAGCTTGCAGAAACGTGAGAGGAAGGGAGGATGCTTCACATGTGAACCCAACATCTCTAGGAAATACATGCTGCAAAGCTGTGAATATACAAGAACTGCGTAGTATGCGTGAGAAGGATAGGCTATCATCAACATAGAGGATGCCTTGGATTGTGTCTTCTGCCGACAAACCTAGGAAAGCAAGGCCAATTGTTTGTGCAAATCTGTCGTTCTGATAAAGGCGCATGAGGCTAGAGCCGAGGTCTGCGAGTGCCGCTGGCTCGCTGAGGGCTCCGCCCATGGCCCAACCATTTTTCCTCCGAAACACTGCATCTCCGACCAGAAAGTAGGTGTCAAGTTTTGCATACGAAAGGGCAGCTCGGATGTCATTGAAAGTGACGAGGTCATCGTTAGGCTTGATAGGGTCACCCTGCCGCACAAGGTGTCCATGAGCCTTCCGCCCTCTCTGGACGAGAACTCCGAAATATTGGTGCTTTTTCGTGAGGCGGTCAAGCAACTCGAGTATGCAGGCCGTCCCACGGGGCACACTCGCGTCCTTAAAAAACTGCGATGCATCTGCTGCACAAAAGGCCAAGGAGGGTTTCTTCCAGCCGCAGCTCTTACAGACATGTGCAAACTGGGCAACACGGGAGAGGCGAGAGACCCTTCCTCGCAGGACCTTTGGGAGCTCAGAGGGGTTCCATAGGGTCCAGCTCGGGTCGCCTGAAAGGCGTTTCGCCAACCGAATCGCACGTGCACACTTATGTAAGAAGTGACGTTGTGTGGCATGTATGTTGGATACGATTTCCCCAACATGGGCATGAGGCTTGGTACAAACGAGTTCACCATCAGCTGACAAGCACTTGCCTTTGACCGTAAGGTATGCTTTAGGGATGTGCTGTGGTTCAGCTCTCTGGCGACTCTTCTATTTTTGGGGCACGATAAGCTGGTCTCGTTTTCTTTGCAGCTTAGCAACCATTTTCGCAGTGTACTGGGGTAGGTACTCATAATGGGCTGTATCTGAAGCAAACGTGTCTCCAAGCTGGGCAACATACCTAAACCAGGGCATGCCCACACGCCGGTGGGGGTCCTTGTCAAGTCCGATCCATACGCACTCTGGGAGTCCCTGTCGCATTTTTTCACCCAACTGCTGCAAGGGGGTGCGGTGTGTCTCCTGTGATATGTGACGGGCGAACATGGCTCCAAAGCGGGCTCGCAACAAGTTATACCGAATGGCACGACCCTCAAACTGGTACGTCTTATGATGGTTACCAATGGTTTCGAGCACATGCTGCCACACGGACGAATGGGAGACAGGGGTAGGAACGCTCCAAAACGTGTCACTACGAAACACATCCGGGGCCAACCGATACATATATTGGGGATCAGTCTTGATCTGCTGGTAACTAGCGTAGGAGAAGTTAGCAGCAGCAGCAGCAGCAGCAAACTGATCGGTGATGGCGTCGATGTGAGATGGAACTCTAGTCCCGCAAACACGTGTTTTGGCACACATGAACTCAAAGAGATAAGGTTAATACTTACAAACTTGATGTATGTATGCACGGAATGTACCTCTGATTTTCCGCAACACTTGCGGGTCGTTGCAAGGGATACGAATTGTGTAGGTGCGCGTGGGGAGTAGGTTACCTGATGACAGGAACCTTTCAAGCATACTACGCACAAGCATACACATTCGCTTCAGAAGACGACTTGCCCAAGACCAAACTTTACGCGTGTATTCAACCAAATGCGAATGCCTCCACATGGCCCAATACTGCAATCTGTTGGCAGGTTGGGCAAGGTAGATGGCAAGCCAAGGTTCAAAGCCTTTCTGGTACATGAGTGTCTGCACGCGCGCGCGGGGAATGAGGAGTTTTTCACTACACCAATCAACCAACACATCAAAGGATATCCGTTGGGTATCAAATCTATTCCTAAGGTGGGGGTCGTGCCTAAGACCTCGAAGGACGTTAAGCTCACACTCTCTCTCCTTAGACAGCTGTGCCCGGAACCTTGGGAGCAGTCGTGACACACGTTCACGACACTGGTATTGATGATGTTGGGCTCCTGGGCTACGCTGTGTAGGAGGCTGGAGGATTTCAATACAATGTGTTTCATAGCGAAGGATGAGTTGTGTGGCCCCGTGGGCAAGGGGAATCGAAACGAGGCTCCAAATGGCATAACCTGTCCAGCTCTAATATCGAGGTCGGTGCTCTTGGCCGCCCATGCCTTTAAAGGCTGCACACCAGTGCTCACGAAAGCGGCTGACGGCACCGCCGTTCCAGTTCATTATATTATTACTTCTAGCTGTCTTGGCCTTGCCAAGGTACCATATGTTACTTTCCGTAGAAAAGGTGTTGTACAGCATGCTCGTATCTTGGGTGTTGACATTGTGTAGCATCGTGTACTTTAGAGCTGGTTTCGCAGCCCTGAGCATGACTCGCAGCTGCTGCTTACGCTCAAGATGCTGATGGATATAGTACAGGGCCTGATAGACGCCAAGGTTGTAATACAGATGCCAAAGGGGGAGGTTAGTACTTCCTCGAAGGAGCCATAGGCCGAGGACGCAACGAACCGATTTAATGAGCTCAGCCGTTGCTGGGTCTTGGAAGCCATGATAGGCCCAGGCTCCAAGACGGGCACCGATGGCTCGAGCATGTTGGCGTGGCACTGGGCTCCGAGGGACGTCGCAGGCATCTCCAATTTTATTGAGGATGTCTGGAACTGGGGTCCCTTGGAGGTGCTGTAGCCAGTGCTAAGCTGGTAGGTGGGGAAGGATAGACCGTGCTCTTGCTCCCGCTGGATCCATCGTTGCAGGGGGGGAGACCTACAACGACACGTACAGGCAACAGACCGTTGTTTTATACACCCATGCTAATAATATGGAATATGTAGGTGAACTGCTGGTAGTATGATGACCGATGAGATGACGATACCAACGATGGGACGAAGGAGGAGAGACGAGGATCTGCAAAGGCCAGACTCTCCCTTCCTTCCCCTCCCCACGCTTTCGGCACCTATCTCCGTCAGGGTCGCCGAGTTGAGACGGCAGTCCATGCTGGACTCCGAGGTTACGCTCTCCCTCTACCCCGGGTCCGCGTCTGCGGGTCAAATCAAGTCAATACAATGAGCAAGTCAAAAAGTCAGACTGCATGGCAAAGGAAACTGGGCGATAAACGCACCACATACGTGACCTAGCCTACACGTAAGAAGGATCATATGGAGGACGACCGTACATCTAGCACGCACGAGACCTCTGGCTAGCGCTGGAACGCTGTACTGGACATCAAATTCCACAGTGACTACACGAGTGGCAGGAACATTCAGGGTGGAAAACAAACTGTTTAATCCTGCTGCTGCTGCTGCTGCTGCTAGCGCTGCTCCAGACGCCGTCAGGATCATCAAGCAAACAGCGCACCTTGAAGCAATAAGCGGCAACGAGCAACCGCTCAATCCTCTGGCACTCGAGGACGGTAGTCCACGGGTCAGCCCTAGTCAGTTGCAACGCTGGAATTAGCGCCTGCGAAAAAGGCGGGCAGTGGCAGCATGCTCGGTCGCTCCTTTGCCAGTTCTTGCAGGCGAAACTGGAACCCACCGTGACCAGTTACAACGCTGCGTTGGGGGCTTGCGCGGAAGTTGGGCAGTGGGAGCAAGTGTTGTCGTTGCTCGACGAGGTGTGGGCCGCAAGGGTGATGCCTAACGTCATCACCTGCAGCGTCGGAGTCAGCGCATGCGAGAAAGGTGCAAAGTGGCACCTACTCAGCATGATTGAGGAATCCGAGCCGATGCAGTCTGTGCTTCGTTGTTTTGTTCAACGGAAACGGCTGTGCCAAGGAATTGGCACCGCCGTTCAAACAGTTTCATTTCACCGCGACCTGCCTCTCCTCTTCCCACTGTCTTTCTCATCGGCGTCCTCTTGTTGCTCCGTCTCCTACTCCCCTGCTGCTTACCCCCCCATCAGCACTAACCCTTTTCATGGTGTCCCTCCACAAATTCCCCCGCCCCCCCCCTGACACCGTACGAGCATCTGCGCAGGATAGTTTAAGTGTGGGGCGTCGCATCCTCCCTTTCGCCTCTCGTTTCCCAAGTGTTCTGTTATGTGTCCCGTTCCCTGCTTCCCTGCTTCTTATTTTTCTTGTCCTCATCACGAACTCCTTGCAGGGCCTCCCTCCGACCACCCTTCCGCAATCCATCAGAAGAACATTCCGCATGTTAGCCGCAGGACGCCGCACCCCCATCATTCCCCCCCATTCCTTTGTCGCTGATTCCTAATGATGTCCTCCGTCCGCCCTCTCTCTTCATGCTGGTAACGTTCTCGTGCACCCATACCGAATCCGCGCATGCGCACGCATCAGAAGCGCTGTTCTTGAGGTGTTGCTAGACGCTCCCGTGCGCCACTCTGGCTGCGGTGTTCCCGAAGGTCCCCCAGAGGCGTGAAAAGGGCCAAGAACTCTCACATAATCCTGATCCTCCCCTCCTGTTCCACAGCATGAACCGCTGAACTAAGGCGCGCGCTGGGTTCAGAAAAGGGCTCGCTTTTCCGTCGGCCATTCCGTGATTGTTCCTCTAGCGGTCTTCGTGCACCCAGGTGTCTCGGTGCCCCGAAAGGGGCTTCGTTCCTTCCTCAGCGTCCATGAGTGCAGCAGTTTGACTGTACGAGTCCCATCCCTCCCGTGGTACCGTGTCGTGCGTGGGCGCCCCCCTCCCGCCCAGCTGCTGGTTTCACACAGGGCTGCAGGCGATGGTGATGTCTGCAGCTTTGCTGCCTCCGTCGTGCCGCCTGCGCCCCCCCTCGTGCGGTGTCGGTCGGGTGTGCGGTCTCGCCCAGGCGAGAGCCACACTTTTGGATCTGATCCTTGCTTCGCTGTTGCCAGGCCCCTTCCCTCCAATCCTTCGCCTTCCCCTGGTCCTACCGGTATGTCTAATCATCCTACTTCTCATGCTGCCGATGCTGCTGTTGCTGCTGCTGCTGCTGCTGCTGCTGCTGCTGCTCCTCCTCCTCATATTTCTCCTCCTCCTTCCTCATCATGCTGCTCGTCCTCGTGTTCGTCGTCCTTTTTGTCCGCCTCCTCCTCCTCGTCCAGTCATTCTGGTTGCGAATCACACGATGGGGCCTCTGGGGGAATCAAGGTAATCTAGGACACTCCAGCAAGCGGGATGACAAGTATCTCAGCGCACTGTGAAGGGATCGGTGGAAGGGGATATGATGTCAGATATGGCGCTCGCACCTAGCTTATCCCCCCTCCTCTCTCCGCCTCCCCCTCTTCCCCTATCCTCCCTCCTCCTCTTCCTCCTCCAGGCCGCCGCCCGCAGGACAGAGGAGCTCCAGCCTCGAGAGTGCACGCCGCCGCCGCCGATGCACAAGGGTGTCGTGCCGTCGGTCGCCTTGGAGGCTGACGAATTTCGTTTCTGCGCGAGGTTGGGAGAATTTCGTTGCTCAGCCTGTAATAGGTCTGCCAGAACCAAGGAATGTCTTAGGGCCCTCCGTGCGCGCGAGTGCGTGCCGAGCCCTTTGGATGCTGCCTCAGCCGAGAGATTTTTCAGAATCACGCCCGAGAAGTATGTTCACCCCAGCGAGTCCGTGCGCGTGGCCATCGCCGCCGCCGAGTTGGGGGAGGACGGCCCAGAGCCAGGCGCGCCCCCCCAGGCGGCCGCCCCCAGTGGTGCGGGGGAGGATGGGGCGGGTGGGTACTTGGGTCGGGCGGTGGAGGAGGATGGAGAGTTGCTCTTCTCCCGTAGCAAGCAGCATGTCATGGAGCGCTTTGGCTGCACGGTCGTTTGCCTCAGCTGTGGCGCGTATTCAGTTTTACAAGGTAGAAGCCCCAAGCTGCAGAAGGAGTGTCGCGGGCACTGCGAGGTGCATGCTAATGAGGAGCAGGCGATAGCTCGAATCATGCGTGGTATTCATCCCCGTACTGGCCGCCCCTTGCCAGTATGATGCCCAGGCCGCACAGACTCCGCTTTCGATCGTTCGATTTCGCTGGGGTCGTCGCGTGCCTGGATGAACTGGGCGTTGTTGTCGAATCGTCGATAGCAGTGCAGTTTCAGTCCTTCCCCAATGCTGGGGCGCGTTCGATCTGATCGGCCGCGCCTTCCATCGCTCGGGACCTCGTCCTCCTCCTCTTCCTCCTCCTCCTCCTCCTCTTTCTCCTTCTCCTCCTCCTCCTCTTTCTCCTCCTCCTCCTCCTTCTTCTCCCCTGTCGTGCATCATGTATTATTCCTCGTCTGCGTCGGCATCCTAGCGGCTTTCCCCTCCGCATCCCCCCTCCACTCCCCCCTGCCCCTCCCTTCTCCCTCCCCCTCCCCCTCCTCCTACTCCCTCGTCCTCTCCTCCTCTCCTCCTTTTTCCTCTCCCCCTCCTCCTCCTCCCTCATGCTCTTTCCGTGCCGGCCGCCGTCGCTCGCGCGCGTGCGCGCGCCGGCGGCCAGGTGCAGACTGCGTCGACCAGGACCGCACCTCCGTCCTCTTCAGGCGGCCGCCTGCGGGGAGGTCGTGGTCGTCGGATGCTGGTCTGGCGTCGCCCATCGTCGGATCTCAGAAAAAGGAGGAGGAGGAGGAGGAGGAAGAGGAGGTGGAGGAGTCTTCCTCTTCAAGGGGAGGGGATACCATCGTCGTCGGACGCTTGCCTTGCTCAGGGCGCGCGCTGGCCGTTTGTTTCTCGGTCTGGCTTGGCCTTGCCTGGCTCGAGGGTGCATTTCTAAAGAGGGCGCCGGCCCCCCCAAGGGGCAATCACGACGCACAGAAACAAAGGCTCCAAAGATGCAGGGGGCGCCGATGAGCGGGGGCACGCGCTGCGAGGGACCAGGGCAGGAGCAAGGAGTGCGTGAAGCCACCACGGGCGACCTCCGGCCAGGGGCCCACGCTTGGCGCGCCTGGATCGCAAGTGCAGACGCAAGGCAGAGAGCGGCAGAAATAAGGCCCGCGCATTCTAAGAAGCGGCCTCCTTTTGGGGAACAGTCCCCTCTTCCCTTCCCGTACCCTCCTGGGAGCGGTGCCAAAGCAGGTACCCAGCACAATGGTGCCTCATCATATTCCAAAGCCCTGAACACGGGCTGAAACTTGACCTTGGAGGTTGCCGCTTTCCAATGTCAGGGCAGCCCACTCCCTCTCCTGTTCCTGTCTCGTGAGCCTGGTCATGCACAGATGGATTCATGGGCACCGCTGCCGCTGCATCCGGGTCGATACTGACAAAGCGAGCGAGCATTCACGCGAACTTCCATGGAGGTGGAAGAGGAGTTTGACCTCGGAGTAATCTGGGGCCCCCGCGGACCCCGATCCAGCAGCTCACCAGGGACCGCCGGGATGGCCAGCATGACTGCCCCCCCACCACCGCCGTCGCCGTCGCCGTCGTCGTCGTCGTCGTCGTCGTCGTCGTCGCCGTCGTCGTCGTCGTCGTCGTCGTCGTCGTCGGCGTCGGCGTCGGCGTCGGCGTCGGCGTCGGCGTCGGCGTCGGCGTCGGCGTCGGCGTCGTCGTCGGCGTCGGCGTCGGCGTCGGCGTCGTCGTCGTCGTCGTCGTCGCCGTCGTCGTCGTCGGCGGCGGAGCGCTGACGCAGCCCTCCCGCTCCCGAGAGGGGGCGCCGTGGGGCCTTCGCGCGCGCGCGGTTGCCTCTCCCCCTTCCGCGCGCGGCGGGCCCCCTCGGCGCGCGCGGCCGTCCTCGAGGGGGGGGAGCGCAGAGCGGAGCCTCCGAGGGGGGAGCGCAGGCCACGCCGGGGGGGCCCGCGGCCCCCTGGGGCCTGGAGGGAGAGAGCAGCCACGCGCAGAGAGGAGTCGGCACCAACGGGCTGGGTACGGGAAGAGGTGGGTGCGATGCCCAGCAGCAGTTCCTGGTTATTTTGAACAGGGCTCGCTGTCCGCGCCGCCGCGGCCTGTGTCCATTCGGGACAGAAGGCCGCTTGCCCATTAGCGGCCGCTGTTGGTTTGGGACAACTTTGTTGTTTGGCACTGTACTCATTCTTTCAGTACCCATTTCGGGCGTCCAAAAGGAGGACCAGGGGGGGAAGGGGTGGGAGCTGCTTGGAGTCGCCGTGGGGGGAAGCGGGGTCCTGAGGGAAACGGACTCCGAGGCTTTTCGCCGTCGGCGGGCTCTCGGGGCCCTGCATGGGCCCCAGGATCGTCAGGAAACGGCTCAGGGAAGCTCGTCCCGGGAGAAGAAGGGCCTCCTCCTCCTCCTCCTCCTCCTCCTCCTCCTCCTCCTCCTCCTCCTCCTTCTCCTCGTCCTCCTCCTCCTCCTCCTCCCTCCTGTTCCTCCTCCTCCTCCTCCTCCTCCCTCCCTCCCCCTCCTGGGCCCGCGCCCCCCTGCTAATTCGACGGCGCGGGCCTTGTCTGTAGATGTGGGGCCCGCGCCTCGAAAGAAGCAGCCTCCTTCCGAGGAGCCCTCCGCCCTGCCCCGTGCCTCCTCGTGCGCGCCGCCCAGTCCAGTGAGGGAGCGCCGTGGAGCCTTCGAGCACGAGGCCGCGCCACGGGCCCCCCTCCGAAGCTGGAGCGCGTCGAGCCTGCGGCCCCTGGGGGGGAGGGGGGCGGCCGCCCGCGACTCCTCGGCGGAGGAAAACGTACCGCCATGCCGCTGTTCTTGCCTACAGGTTTCGCCTTCGTGGGGCCTCCTGGGAGGCCTTCGTCGCCACCGCTGGGTTTGCCTCGGACTTCTGCGCAGAACGCACCCTGGGAGATCTGTGGAGTAGCGGGATCGGTGCCTTCTGTATTCAGGGAGTGGGATGGGAGAGGAGCAACCACGTATGGCCATGGGTATCACTCCCTCCGGGTCACCGCGTGGCTGGTGCAGTCAGGAGGGGCTCGGCGTATACACTCAGTCGTCTGGCTGGCCAAGGGGCCAAAGAAATCGGTGTACGGTGGGGGCATTGGTTCAGGCGTCAGACCCTGGGGGGGTTCTTATTTGATTCGGGCGACAGTGATATCCATGGCCAGTCCACGGTGGGTGTTCCACCGGCTGCCAGGCACTGGATTGCTTACCCCATGGTTCCTTATCTAATGCCCTCTCCGTATGTGCGCTCCAGCGTCCCCCAGTTTCGAGCCTCCCCCAGCCGCCTTCCGGCGGCGGCGCGGCTGCCGCCGCCGCAGGCCGTAAAGGTTGTGGGCGACGGCGTTCCAGAGGCGGGCGAGCGGACGGATGTAGACAGCGCCCCGCGCGCGCGCTCGGAGAAGCGAGCTGCCCGCTCGGGGAGCCCGCGATGTACCAGGAAGCTTGTGGCGGGCCTGGGCGAGAGCTGGATACACACGTGGCCGCGTCGGAGCGACGCGACACGCGCATCCAGACGGGACCTCGCGGCTTCCTGGAGGATTGCCAACCGCGTAACCTGCGCCACTTTCTTAGGCTCCTGGATTGGGTGGGCCAGCGGAGCGACGCGACACGCGCATCCAGACGGGACCTCGTGGCTCCCTAGTGGTTGCCGACTGCGCACTGTTTGTTTGCCATGTTCGCGTTGAAGCTTCGTGCTATGTGCATGACGATCACGCGTCCCAGCCAGTCTTCCTTGGTGGGTTTTGGTAGAGCAGTCTGTGTGTGTTGCCAAATGTAGCCTTCAGGCTGGTTTCCGAGTTCCAGACTGCTCTAGGAATATCAGAGAGCGTTCTGGAGCAATTGGAGCAAGTTCCTCCACCCTACATTCGGTTGACAACCTCGAGCTGCCAGACAGAGTTGCTGGTCTGGAAAAGACCCACGACAGAACTGCCGCTCGGAGAAGACAGCGAGGCCGCATGACTCGCAAAACCAGTTGTTCTGCTGCGACATCGACCGTTGGATGGGCCGAGTGGTGATCCAGGCGGCTAGCCTGCGCCACCGCCACGTGAAGAGGCACCCGATCGTCACAGTGACGTTGCCGGGCGCATAGACGCCAGGCGCCCTCTGAGGTAGCCGTTGTCGGCTGCGTACGTTCGGAAACTGGGTGAGGAGGAAAACACAGTCCACTAATCCAAAAGACAAGGCACATTTCTGCCGCCCTGAGCCTAGAGGAGGCAAGAAGGAGGAGGAGGAGAGGGATTAGGAACAGGAGGAGGAGGAGGAGGAGGAGGTGGAGGAGACGAGGAGGAGGAGGAGGAGGAGACAAGGAGGAGGAAAAGTAGGAGGAGGCGGCGGAAGAGGAGGAGGCGGATCCAAGGATGCTAGGTGGCGAGGGAAGCGAGAAAGAGGAAGAGGGATGGATAACAAACAAAGTAGGTCTCTGGTCTCTGGGCGGGGGAAGACGGAACGGCGGAGGAGGGAGCGGGCGGAATGCAGGAGGAGGAGGAGGCGGAGGCGGAATGAAACGCATCGGGGATAATGAGGAGGAGGAGGAGGAGGAGGAGGAGGAGGCATATCATGGTGCGCAGGCGAAGCGTTGGGGGGCGGGGGGAGGAAGAGGACATGACGAGCAAGGGGGCGCTGGGGGCCCGAGCAGAGCGTCCGACGGGGCGGCCAGCACAGGCCTTTTGCATCCCATGTGCTCCCAGGGATGCGGCCTCCGACGCCTCCTCTTGTGTGCGCGAGCGCCGCCGCCCTCGCCGCCGTGGGAAGGTCGTTCCGTGCAGCACGAGTGCCCTCGCTCCCGCCGAGGACGAGAGGCGGGTGTCGGGATGGAGCGGAGTGGGGGGAGGGGAAGAGACCGAGGGACATAGGCACCCTCGCGGCGTGAATCGTCACGACGCGTGGCGTTGGCACGTGTTCCGCTGGGGGGTTCTTGCAGAGCCCCTGGGCATTCAGGAGGCCACGGGCGATACAACACCAGCACGTGGGAAGAGGTCCAGACCGCCTGTGGGGATCCACGTTGTGAACAAACTACGACGTCGGACCAGCGGCGACGAGAACAGAAGGACCGGAGCAGCTAGTCCTGATTAGGGGCGGTGACCAGAAAGGTGGGCAGGAAAGGGAGGAGAAAAGCAGTTGTTCCTAACGCTCCTGTGTTGGGCTCTCGTTTTGAATAGGGCACGACGGTCGCGAATTCTCTTCCTCCTCCTCCATCCTGCCTCCTCCCTCGCGGTCGCGATTCCTTTGCTCATCCCCCTTCCACCTGCCTCATCCTGCGCTGCTCCCTGGGTGGCTGCGAACAGCGCAACCGTAGCAATGTCCGTGGGCTCCTGGGAGGCACGGCGGAGTCGTGGAGTACTCGCACCCAGACGGGGCCTCGCAGCTTCTTGCGCGACTGCGACATGAGTAACCAACCGTCGTCACTCTCGTGGGCTCCTGGGAGGCACCGCGAACTGCGCAAGCGTCGCCACTATCGTGGGCTCCTGGGAGGCACGCCAGATTTGGGGAATACGCGCAACCAGGCGGGGCCTCGCAGCTCCCTGGGGGATTGCGGAGTGCGCAAGTGTCGCCACTTTCGTTGGCTCCTAGGAGGCACGCCCGAGTCGCGGAGTACGCCATTCCAGGGCATTGCGGATTACGCAACCGTCGCCATGCTGGTGGACTCCGAGGATGCACGGCGGAGTCGGGGGCCACGCGCACCCAGACAGGACCGACCTCGCAGCTCATTGGGCGGCTGCGAACTGCGCAACCGTCGCCCCTTTCGGTGGCTTCTGGGGGGCACTGCGGAGTCGGGGAGTACGCGTTCCCAGACGGGACATCGCAGCTCCCTGGGGGATTGCCATTTGCGCAACCGTCGCCACCGTCGTGGGCTCCTGAAAGGCACGCCAGAGTCATGGATTACGCGCATCCCGGGGCTTGCGAATTGCGCGACTGTCGCCACTTTCGTGGGCTCCTTGGAGGCACGGCGGAGTCGGGAGTACGCGCACCCAGACGGGACCTCGCAGCTCCCTGAGGGATTGCGGAGTGCGCAAGTGTCGCCAATTTCGCGGGCTCATGGGAGGCACGGCGGAGCCGCGGAGTACGCGCATCAGACGGGATCTCGCAGCTCTCTGGGGGACTACGGAGTGCGCAAGTGTCGCCAATGTCGTGGGTTCCTGGGAGGTCCAGCGGAGTCGGAGAGTACGCACATCCAGGCGGGACTTCGCAGCCTCCTGAGTGGCTACGGATTGCGCAGCCGTCACAACTTTTGTGGGCTCCTGGGAGGCACGGCGGATTCAGGGAGTACGCGCATCCAGACGGGACCTCGCAGCTCCCTGAGGGATTGCGGAGTGCGCAAGTGTCGCCAATTTCGCGGGCTCTTGGGAGCCACAGCGGAGTCGGGGAGTATGCGCATCCAGGCGGGACTTCGCAGCCTCCTGAGTGGCTACGGATTGCGCAGCCGTCGCCACTTTCGTTGGCTCCTGGGAGGCCCAGCGGAGTCGGGGGCCACGCGGATCCAGCCGAGACTCACGGCTCCGTGGAGGCTGCGGAATGCGGAATTGTCTCCATTTTGGTAGGTTCGTGGGAGGCACGGCGGAGATGAGGGCAGCGCAGATGGTGCATATTTGGGATGTGTTCTTTTGCTTGGAGCGTTACTTTGCTTGGGATGTTTGCCTCGCATGGAGAAGGGGTTTGGTACATCTCAGGTATTTGTTTGGGGGGGAGGGGCGCGGTGGAGGGAACAGAGGAAGGAGGTAGAAGAGTGGGGAGGACGACGTGAAGGACGACTACAACGATGAGGAGGCATCGGGACGGGAAGGGGGGGAGGGGTGCGGAAAGGGCTTCGGCACGCTCGGCCTGCCCCCCAGACGCCCAGCGCGCAGCCGAAACCGCTCAGCGGCAGGGGGCCTCAAATAAAGGGCGTGCGAAGGCTTTGCGCAGAGCGGTGGCGCGGATGGGCGCCGCGGCCCTGGTGCTTCCAAGAAGGACCTTTGGCTGTAGAGAGACGGGCGCAAGGATGATTGGATACGGAGGAGAGGCAGCAGGAGGAGGAGAAGGAGGGGGAAAGGCGACGAGGAGGAGGAGGAGGAGGAGGAGGAGGAGGAGGAGGAGGAGGAGGAGGAGAAGGGATGATGCATCCCAGACATACGGCGCCTCGAACAAAGCCGAGGCGGCCGGTTTGGCGCCATCTTGGGCCCCTGCATGGGGGTCAGTTCTGGGCCGCGAGGCCGTCACCAGAACGACTCGGGCTCACTCCCTGGCCTCGGGGAAGCAAGGGGTCGAGAGACCCAGAAAAAGCCCGCGCACGCCTCGAAGTGATCGAACCGCCAGTTATGGGAGGGGGAGGGCCGGTGATGAGGACCAGGAGGGGGGGAGGAGGAGGAGGAGGAGGAGGAGGAGGAGGAGGAGGAGGAGGAGGAGGTGGGAGAAGAAGAAGAGGAGGAAGAGGAGGAGGAGGAGGAGGACTAGAAAACTTCTCGCAGGAGGAGGAGGAGCAGGAGGAGCAGGAGGAGGAGGGGCAGGGCCGGCAGCATGAGCGTTGGGCGTGTGGCTGCTGGGCCGGCGGCTGGGCAGAGAAGACGCAGTGGAAAGGGCAGGGGGATGGGTGATGAGGGGGAGGAGGACGAGCAGGATAAGGACGACCAGGAGGAGAGGGAGGAGCAGGAGGAGGAGGAGGCGGAGGCGGAGCCGGAGCCGGAGGTGGAGGAGGACAATGGAGGCTTCTCCTTCCCCTGCTTACCGCTGGGTGTCCTGCGTACTGCTGCCTCGAGGATGCGGCGGAGCTTGCTGCCGAGAAAGAGCGCACAGAGTGGGGTCTGGGGGAGGGGGGAAGGCTTCTTAGAAACACCTCTGCGTCTCAGGAGGCGCGAGCCTTCTCTACGGATGTGAGGCCGGCGCCTTCTGAGAAGCAGCCTCCTTCGAAGGAGCCTTGCCCCCCATCCCCCCTGCCCTCTCCTGCTCTCCCTGCACGAGGGCTCACACAGGCGCGTGGCCGCGCACTGGGAGGCACGCGCGCTCGCTGGCAAGGAGGCGGGCCGCTCGTGGTGAGGCATCGGCTGGGCATGGGCTGGGCGAGCCATCTTCGGGAGGGGAAAGATCGACTGCACGTAAGAGTGACCCTTCGCCGGAGTGACCTTTGGTGCTAGCCCAAAGGGGGTCGGGTGATGTTTCTCGTGGAATGAGCTTGGCCTCGCGTCGGCACCCGCATCGCTGATGCGGCGCGGCAGCGCCGGCTTGCGCGATTGCGTGGGGCCCCCACGGGCGCCCCTGAAGCCGCGCACCAAAGGCCCCTCTAGGTTAGGGTCACTCCTACGTGTAGCCGAAAAGAGGCACAGACACACATGAGGCGTTCCAGAAAGGTCCTTGCCTTCGAGGATAGACAGAGTTGCCATCTCGTCCTAGGCGGAAGGCGGTGGAAGGGCGGCAGAAGGTCGGCGGAAGTAAAGCGAGGCCGCTTCCGCGGGTGGAAGCCGGCGGAAGGGCGGCGGAAAGTGGCGGAAGGAAAGCCTGCGCCCCCAGGAGATGACAACATTTGGGGTCAGGGTTTCCGGAGTTTGCCACATGAACGTCGATTCAAAGACAAATATGGGAAATAATGGGAATGGAGAGGAAGTCGACAATCCAGAAAACATGAAAAATGATCGGGGATCCTGGGATTTGTGTCTATTTGTTTGCGTGTCCCTGGGCGACGGTCGGGATCTTGCTTACGGTAAGTTCGCTTCGTGTCGACCGGCGGCGACCCCGCCGTCGGCGTCCAACGTTGCACGCCGCTGGTGACCCAGAACGGGCGATATTGAACGATCGGACGTTTCGGAATCAGCCGATCATTCAAGGTTGAGTGATTCCCACGGTGTCAGAAACCAACGCCGAAGTCGGGACGGTACGAGCCTGCCGTACTCGTGCCGCCAGTTCTGGCCCACCACGCTTCGGCGCAAGCACGCGAATCACTTCCTCCGGTGAAGAGAAAAGGCGTAGGAAAATCTGCAGAAACATAAACTTTCGACGGTCCGCCCGGATTTCTTGGATCTGCGCTGGGCACCTCTGGCGGCGCCTCCCGCGCCGCCCCTGACGCGCTCTGCGGGCTAAGGAGGGGGCTCCATCGCAGATCCAAGAGATCCGCGCGGACCGCCGAGAGTTTAAATGTTATGCACAGGTTTGTTCTTTGATGCCTCTCAAGCCCTTCTGGCTCAAGCTTCGGCTGTGCCAGTTACACCTTGTGCTGTTACCATCAGCGTGCTGGCTTGAGAGCCTCCAGTCGGAGGTGAAAACAAGGTATCAAGATTCCTTTGCTGCCGCAGCCATGGCGCTTGCTCCCAGTGCTGTGGCTCCTTGGACTCGTTCAGGGGCCGCTTCTGGTGGCGCGGACGGTGCAGCCTGGGCCACCCTTTCCGCCAACGGCAAGATGTGGACCTGTGGCAGCTGCGGCTGCAAGCGCAACAAGCTTTCGTGGTGGTTCTGCAAACACTGCAAGATTGCTTGTCATGCTTCCTTCGACTCTGGCAAGCACTCCTCCTGGGGAGGCAGCTGGTACGCGGGAGGCGACAGTGGAGCAGGCAAGGACTGGCCCGCTCTTCCCTTGCGTGCTGGACCACAGTCCGCCCCGAGCCACGGTGGAGTCGGAGGCGCAGGAGGAGCTGGCAGTGGCAGTGCCTGGTCGTCGCCCCAGGTTGACCACGGGGACACACCCATCCCAGAGTTGGAGAAGCTTGTGGACCTTCGGTCGAAATGCGGAGATAAGGCGGGGGCACGACGGCA
Source organism: Prorocentrum cordatum (assembly GCA_963575745.1). Lineage (NCBI taxonomy): Eukaryota > Dinophyceae > Prorocentrales > Prorocentraceae > Prorocentrum > Prorocentrum cordatum. Next base: position 800,394 of record CAUYUJ010017327.1, read on the forward strand.
TCAGCTCGCCCTTGATCAGAAGCGGCGTGCCGCTTCAGCCCCCGCTGTCCCCTTGCAGACCAAGGTCAACAAAGCGTTCCACGAGCTGCGCCAGCTGCGGGAGCGAACGGACAAGGCTTGCAATGTTGATGAGAAGATGGAGGAGGAGTTGTCACTGCAGCGTGGCCGCATCAAGTCTCTCACGGAGGAGCCCAAGCTGGCGGAGGAGGTTCACACCAGGCTCGTGCAGCAGCTGCATGAGGATGCGCCGCCACCTGTGTCGGCTCCTCCGCCTGCGGCGTGTTTGGACATCGCGGCCATCATTCAGGGCAAGGCTGAGGAGATCCCGATCTCGATCGATTCGCTGCTTGCCCCCCGGGACGACTTCGAGATTGCAGGGAAAGGCTTGGAGGAGGCCAACCGCCGAGCCCAGGAGCTCAAGCAGACCCTTCAAGATGCGGTTCGTAAGTTGTTCGGTGATGCGCTGGAAAGAACCCAAGCTTTCCAGGCTGAGCAGAAGAAGATGCTGGAGCGACTCTCGTCAAAGAGGCGACGCCAGGACGGATATGGCGCAGAAGGGGCTGTTGTAGGAGGTGGCGGCGGTGATCCTGCCGCGGCCGCTGAAGGCTGCTCAGCTGCCCCAGGTGCTGCTGCCACCGCTTCCTCGTCCGAGGCTCCTGGCGAGAGAGCTGCTGCAGCTGCGTCACTTGACCGTGGCGACGCTCGAGCCCGTGCCGAGCGCCTGCTGTCGCAGGTTCCCCCCCCGCCGCCGAGGGGCCGCGGGGGGCCTCTGCCACCGCGTGAATCACACCGTCTGTGCTGCTCTCACGGACCAGCGCCTGTTCCTACTGGTCTGCTTTCTAGCAAGTCTAACTTTAATCTCTCGGCCTGTCGGCTTCACTTCCGTCATTCTCTCTGCTCTTCTCGTGACGCACGTACCTCTGGCCGTGGAGGCCTGAAGGCTGCCGTGCGCCACACGCTGTGGAGGTCTCAACGAATTTTGCCAGGTGAAAGCCACAGGTGCGACTCCCTGCAGGTGACTCTTTCCAAGCCTGCCAATTTTGCTCGGCCAGGTCTAGCCTACCCAGTGTTGGCTGCCCCAGGCTCGAAGTATCCGATCGAGGTGGTGCCTGGGCCCAGGATTTCCCAGGCTCCTCTTCCTTGCCCCCCCCCCTTCCCCCTCCTGGTTCCCTGGGGTCGGATGGGCTGAGCTCTTTCGTCCTGTCTGCGCGAACCCTCAACTGCAACAGTTGGGGCACCCTGAAGAGAATGCTTCCTCGCACGCCTTCTACGGTCCTGCTTGTGCAGGAACATAGACTGGGCGCGCATGAAGAAATCGATGTTGCTTCCTCGTGGCGTGCTCGCAACGGTTGTAAATCGCTGTGGGCCCTGGCCGTGCTTGCGGAAAAAGGAACCTCAGGATGCACCGCTGTGTTTGCGAAAGACTGGCTCGGCCTTTACCCCCCCCTCCTCTGGTCACGCTTTAGCCCCAGGGCGAGCTACTCAAGGGGTTGTTCAGGTCCCAGGGGGAGCCAGTTACCACATGTGTTCGGTTTACTTACACGACGCTGAAGGTCTGTCGGAGCGTAATCTTGAGCTGGTATGTCGAGTTTGGGCATGTGTCTCCGCTTGCTGCTCCAGCTTTGTTGTTGGCGGAGACTTCAATGTCTCGCCTGGAGAGCTGACGAGCAGTAAGTTTACCGGTCAGCTCCAGGGCCTGCTCATCAATCCTGAAGGCCACGCGCACTTCGGTTCGGGATCTCCCTCGACCTCGGATTATTTCGTCTGTAGCGAGGGGTTGGGAAAAGCGGTTGAATCTTGCAGGATCGATCTGGAGACGGAGCTCAGCCCCCATCGGCCCGTGGACTTGGTTTTCCACAAGTCCCCCGCTGTTCTCAAACCTCTCAGCTTCAGGAACCCCCCCCCTTCTGCCGCGGGATCGAGTCATCGGTCCGACGCTTCCTCCGCCATGCTGGGACCAAGTCATTTTGCGTGCCCAGGCTGGTCTCGACGCTGTCGCCGCCGGCGACGCTGTAGCTGCCCTCAGCCATTTTTCCCCTGCCCACGGTGAGTGGGCAGATAAGGTGGAGGAGGAGTTGGTCCATGTGCGGGGTGCCGACCTGGTGAAGATGGGTTGCAGGAGTAAGGGGCCTCAGTTAGTTTGGAGGAGCTTAGTGGGGCGGGACACTCAACCTAGGTATCCCGAGCATCGGGCCATCCAGTGGCTGGTGGCGCAGTTTAGAGCTTTTCTTGGGGCTGCAGCGGGCCGACCAAGGTTGTGGCGACCAGGCCGCCAGCTTGCGCGCTTTGCCTGTCTGCCCTCCTTCCTCCATTGCACGGAGGGCCTCGATCAAGGAGCTCGCAGGGTGCGCACCATTGCTCGGGACCCCACCCCTTGGGTTCCTACCGCGGCTCTTGCTCGAGGCGGATCGGTCGTTGCCGACCCCCTCTCGCCCCTGGCCAGTGAAGGCGCCAAGTTCGCTAGCTTCTGGAAGGAAGGTTTGGGCAATCCCTCCAGTTGCACCCTGGTGGAAGCTCTTCCTCGCGCTGACCCTGCCCAGCTTAGGTCGGTCAGTAAGAAGTCCAAGAGAACCTCGGCGGTCACCTACGACGGTTTCGATTGCCGTCACTTCCACCGTTTGTGTGATGATGGGTTGACTGCGCTCGGCGTGCTTCTTTCAGCTGATGGAGTCGGTTGGCCAGCTTCCCCGCCAGATCTCTGCCGTGCTGCTTGCTTTGCTCTCGAAGCCCAGTGGTGGCTACAGGCCGATAAGGGCGCTCTGCTCCTGGCATAGGGTCTGGGGGCAGCAACGCCCCCGTCGGCACTGGGCTGCTGGGGCGTTTCGCGGAGCTGCGGATGTGGTCTGGCGTCAGGCTTCTCGTGATGAAGCGGGTACCTCTAAGGGAGAAAAGAGTGCTAGTGTGTTTTATGATATGCTCAAATATTACGAAACGATCGATCTTGATGTGCTTGAACAGCGTTGCCATCAGCACCAGTTTTCGTTAGTGCTGACCCGTCTCTCGCTCCACGCGCACATGTGCGGGCGCGTCGTTTATCCAGCTGGTCTGCTGGATGGGCTTTTTTTTCAGAAAGGAGTTATTGCTGGATGCAGCATGGCCACGACGCACATCCGCATATACGGCATGTCCTCTCTGGATAAGCCCCCTCTTACCCTTCCCAGCAATTTGATATATACATTGGCGACGCAGGCGTCCCGTGCACTGGGGCCCGCAAGCATGTTGTCTCTTCCTTTGAAGCTCAAGAGCAGAGTGGCGCTTCTTTGCAGGAAAGCCCGACGCATCAAGCGTCAGCCAGGTGACCTCGGCCGCAAAGCTCTCAGAGCGTTCGCCTCGGGCCCCCTCCCTGGAGGGGCCTATGGGGCGGATGGGGGGTGAGCGATCAGGCCCTGCAGACGATGCGGCGACAAGCCTTCTCGACGGTCAGGCCCTTTGCTAAGAGTAGGTCTCTCACGGCTGTTAGCATCCTGTCGGGCGACCCGTGCTGGCGAGCCGCCTGTGCCCCTCTGTTGCGATGGAGCCAGGAGGTGTGGTTGGCCCAAACTCAGGAGTTTCCATGGTCCATCCCCATAGAGGGCTCCGAGATGGTTTCAGGAATGTCTCTTCGTTGCCTCGAGTTACCTGGCCGACTGCGAAAGGCCCTGTCTCTGCTCTCCGTCTTATTATGTTTAGGTTGGGTTTGATTATGGAAGATTCTTAGGCTTACGCCACACCGCCGACCCCTTAAGAGGCTTCTTGTATGTGTATCGGGATCTCGCGGATCGCTTCTCGGGGGCCTCTGGAAGCGAGTTTTTAGAGCCACTTGGGGGCCGTTTCGGAGCCTCTGGGGTGCTTATTGGGGGTTCCTTGGGGCGTCTGGGCGGCCTCGTGAGGGCCTCTGGGGACCTCTTGGGGCATTCTTGGGGCCCCCTGGGGCTCCTGGGGGCAGAAAGCTAGAGTTTCAACATGTTTGGTCGCCCTCTTGGGCCCCTCTTGGTGCCGTCTTGGAGCCCTCTTGGGCCGTCTTGGGGACCTCTTGGGCCGTGTTGGGGCCGTCTTGGGCCGTCTGGAGGCCGTCTTGGGGGCCTCTTGGGCCATCTTGGGGCTGTCTTTGGGGCCTCTTTGGCCGTCTTGGAGCGTCGGGAAGCCGAAAAGGCGGAAAAGCAAAAAACATCGAAAAACACTATGGAAAATCAACAATTTTAGACTCTTGGGGCCCTCTTGGGAGGCTTGTTTGGGACCTCGGGGGCCGTCTTGGAGACCTCTTGGCCCGTCTTGGGGCCATCTTGGGCGTCTTGGAGCGGTCGTTTGGCGTCTCGGGGCCTTCGTGGGCCGTCTTGGAGGCCTCTTGGGGGCTTCTTGGCCCGTCTTGAGGCCCTCTTGGGCCCGGAAAAGCCCCGTGAACCGCTCGTCCCGGACCCCCCCCCCCTCCAAATCGACCGGACCGGGCTCCCGGGGGAGGGGTTTGGGGAGGGGGGGGCATCTCACGCGCCGATGATCCCCAAGGGGTCGGCGGATTCTGTTACGATTTCTGATGACCGAGGTGATCGTCTGCAGATTGGTTTGATCCCCCCTATGCTTTTGGAAACCTTGCGCAAAGAAGCGTACTCTAGGGGGCTCGAACGTGACCTAGGGGACAAGTGGGACCTCGACTGTAGAGCGTGTCTGGATATCCCCAAAGCAGCCTGCAATAGTACGAAGTTTACTCCAGCCCAGAGGGGCTGGATACGCGCCTGTTCTTGCGATGCGATTTGGCCGGCTGACAAGGCTCTTGCTTGCGGATAACAGGTTCGCCCACTCTGCCCTCTCTGTTCTGCTGCGCCCGACTCTTTTTTTGTTTGTTTGTTTGTTTTTTCTTGTTTTGCTCCGCAGGCTCCGGCAATGCACGGCGACGGCTGTGCAAGAGTTGTGGACTCAGTTGGTCCCGCCCTCAGTCGTCCTAGATGCTATTGAAGTTTGGGCGGCCCAGGCGGAACCTGATCCTCATGTTCGTGCTTCATATACTAGAGGAGCGTTCGCTCATCCCGGCGATGTCTTGCCACGCCCTGCCGTGGAAGGTTCCAATGCGTTGCTTTTCGCGTGGCATTGCACGGGGCTTCCCAGCCCGGGAGGCCCCAGGGTTCCTGAGAACGGGGAAATGTGGGGCCATGTCTTCATCGACGGGTCCTGCCAGCGCCACCCGATCAAAGAACGTTCTAGAGCTGCTTATGCCGTCTGCAAGCATGCGGAGGATGGCGCTTGCCATGGAGAGGCTAGAGGCCCAGTATGGGCTCACCTTCCGCAAACGCCGCAGGCCTCAGAGTATGTTGCTCGCTGTGTCGCTGCCCAGTTCCTTGTGATGCCGACCGTGATTTATTCGGACTGTGCTAATGTAGTTGCCCACAGCAAATTGCCGTTGCCAGGGCGGCACTCTGGCAAGCGGTCTTATTCAGGCATGAATAATGCAGGCCAATAATTTCGAGGGCCGGCTTCTAGAGGACATTGTTATTTAAAGTGAAAGCTCATCTGGCTGCCAACGAAGATGGCATCACAGATAGAAAAATATTTCTTAGGAGAGGAAATGCTGATGCGGACGCGAGTGATAAGCATGCCCTGCTGCTTCGCCCTTCCGACCCGTCCGAATTAGCCAAAGTGGGCAAGCTAATTGAAGCCGCCGGGGGCTATTGCATCCGCGCGGCCAATTTGCTCCCTCTGTGGCCCAAGCTCTCCCTTGATGTCCCCCTGGTCCCCTCCCCCTGCCGAGCGCCCTGATAGGCCCTGTAAAGTAGGTCATCGCTGGGAATGCTGGGCTGGCGTCTGGAGGTGCGCCGTTTTCCTCCGAGGGAGCAGGGGTTCGTCTCGCCCTCCCCCAGGTAGATGCCCCCAGGATTCCAAGTTGCACGCTGCGCGCCAGGATGCCCTAGGACACAGAACGGTGGCGTTCGACTGCTCTGACAAGTCAATTCTCTTCATATGCCTGAAATGCAAGTGCTACTCCTCTGGTGGCAAGGTCCGTGGCCTAGGTGAAGAGTGTAAGAAGCCCACGCGTGCTGGACGCCAAGGTTGGGCTGCCTTGTGTAAGGGTTTTCATCCTCTTTATTCTCGTTCGAGCAAAGGTGTTGCAGTGGATGGTGCTTCTTTGGTGCGTTGCTTCAACGCCTTCTTGGCGTCGGGTCCGGATTTCACTGGCGATGATGATGAGAGTTCCAATCCCACCGGCTGTGCTGGTGGTGGGCCCAGCTCTCAGCGGGGGCAGGAGCTCACGTTTCCCTCTGAGCCAGCTCACCCCAGCGCTGCAGTTTCGGAAGGCGGCTTGGACAAGCCCAGCTCATCCCCCAGTGTCGCGGCAGCCTCCGCTGCCGCAACCCACCGCCAGGAGGGGTGCGACAGTTCGGACTGGCCAGCCGCCCGTTCTTGCTCTGGTTCCTTTTCGGCAGGCTTGCGCCTACTAGTGCATTGTGTACTCTTCTGACGCACGGCCCGATGCGACTGACCCTTCTGGCAGGCACCCGTGCACATGCCCCGCGTCTGGGGCGAGGCCAGCCGTCGTCCTGGCGCTCTCTGCGCCCGGGGCGGCAGGCCTCGTCGTCCTTGTGTGGGCGGTCGCTATGTTTTGTCTTTTGCGAGTGTTCCGCACCTTGGCTCCAGGCTAGGTGCGTTTGCCTTCAGGGAAGGAGGCAACGGTGTGCATGCCCCACATCTGCGGCGAGGCCTGCTGTCGTCCTGGCGCTCCCTGCACCTGGGATGGCAGGTCTCGTCGTCCTTGTGTGGGCGGTCGATTTTGTTTTCTCGCTCGGTGGCATCTCGGCCTCTCGAGCCGACTGGTCTGTTGATCGCCGTGTGCGTTCGTTGTGCACGCGCCCCCGTGCACGCTCAGCACGCGTGTCAGACACCCAGCCTCAGGGGAAAGGCGCGCGGCACACTCGTGTGTGGGGTTTTCTTGTTCTCCGAGCACGGGGGTGGTCGCTGGCCCGCCCTGACCGCGGCTCGTGTCTTGGTGCTGCTGCGGCCAGGAGCTCTGCGCCCCTGGCCCCAGCACCTCTCTGCGGCGGCAGCCCGCTGGCTGCAATTCCGCGTGCTCATGCAATTGCACAGTGTTGAGCGGGTCGGTCTGCGCTGCTTTTACATCTGCAGGGGCGCCTGCAGGTGCCCTGTTCAATCTCCGCCTAATTTGGCAGAGATAGGCCCAGCAGGTCGCCCTGCTGGGGCGCGCTGCGCCGCCTGCCACACAGCTCGTGCACTTCTGGCAGTGAGGGCGTTGAGTCTAAAAAAGTTGTTTGATGCCTGGCCCACCAGCGTCTACGCCTCGAGCCGTTCCTGGCCCACCGCCCCGCTGAGCGGAGCGACGCTCGGGGGCCCCCGCGCAGCGCGGTGACAGCGCCGTGTTGCGGGCAAACTTTATATCAATATCTAGTGCGTCTTGGGTGTTCTGGGAAAGGGGCGCCGAAGGGCAGAGGCGCGCTCGATATCGACATTCGCCCGCATCCATTGCAACTCTGGTTTCTGGGGAAGAGAGCCCGACATTGAAATCAGCAGCGGATAAGGGCGCGAGTCTCTCCCGCACGCGTGGTGGATCAGCGGGGATTTCGGTGTGACCGTGAGGTTTTGGGACTCGGGTCGTTTCCCGAGGACGTCTCGGGCGATTGGGGCTTCCAGCGTCCGAAACCGTGCGGTGACGGACCGTGCTGTGAGGTCTCTTGAGTTTCTAGGGTGATCCATCATACGGTGTCGCCATGGCCGCCGCCGCGACACACTAAGCAACGGTGCCTCACCGTGCATTCGCCGCGGAGCGAGCGGATCCTGAGGGAAATTGGTCTTGGTTCGTTCGTCTCTTTCCAGGGGTTCAGGATTGAGAGCTGGTCTCGGGGTGAACCTTCGGGTCTGCGACTTGTTTCTGTCGGGGCTCCTTTCCCTCGTGCCATAATCGTGCAGCAGGGGCGCAGTAATTCGTCAAGGTTGTCCTCGGCTGCTTTGCACTGGGGGCCCGCCCTCACGCCAATGTGTTGTGCCGCATTCGCAGGGCTTCGTCGAAGCACGTTGCATCTTCGGTCGGCGCTGCGCGGCTTCCCTTGCGGGCAAACCCCAGACGCACCCCTGGGCGCCGTCAGGCGCATCATGCCCGCCCTTCGCTTCGCATGCGCACCGCGCCTCAGGGAGGCAGCCTGGGAAGGCGAACCTGGCGCTGCCCTTCGCGGGCAACGTGCGCTGAGAATGCGCTGCGGCGGACGCAGCTCATCCCTGCGCATGGGGGGGGGGGGGGGGGGGGGCATTCTTTGAAGCCCCGCCCCCCCCCCCCCCCCCCTTCGCAGGCCCCCATGATCATAGGCCCTCGTGCCCCACTATTTCAAGCCAATGCCAAGGCTGTCGCGGCGCGTTGGCCATGCCAGACTTGTCCGAGGGAGGCGCGGCTTAAGCTGCAATTGTTTTGTGCGCGGCGTGTGTAGCTTCTACTCTCGACGCGCGTTCGGCGAAGGCGGAGGTGCGCAAGGGTATAGTCGGGGGGCTAGGGTTTCGATGCTACCAGAGCCGAACTGATTCCACGTAGGACGTGCAAACTTTCAAAATTCGCGCATTGAGTTCGCACGCTTCGTTTCCATTGCGTCCATCCCAGGTGCGTTGGGTGCTCGGCCGCAGATATGCGGCTTAGCCACACGACTCGCCCCAGCGCCGCCAGAATCCGAGAGTCAAGCGAGCCGGCAGGAACGCACCGCGTGCGGTGCCATACAGTAGGGCAGCGAAGATCGTTGGGCAGGGCCAGGAGCATCAACGCCAACGGCAGCGATGCTTGATGCGCCTCTCCAGTTCCGTACGCTTCCTCGTTGTTTCATGCGCCTCCTTCGTTTCACCCCTCAGCTTGCGATGCGTAGCCATGTCCTCCTCACTCCTGGGCCCTAGCCACTCGCATGGTCGATTCAGTGTTTGGCAGAGCGTCGCGTCGCATCACCAGTGCACGGGGGCCATCATGGAGCCGCGTGGCTCTCACACGGCGGAGCGGGTGGAGGCCTCGCAATTGCGCGGCCCACGGAGCTGCTGATGATGCTGAGGAGGAGGCCAATGTTTAGTAGAAGTAAGGCTGGGATCAATCAGTGATGTTGCGCGCACGTGTGCTGCCTCTAGCTGGTACCCCCAGCTAACTAGCCGGAGTGAAGTCGTTGGCTCCTTTTGGAGGCAGAACTGGCCATTACAAGGCAGCGGTGAGGGAACATGTCATGGATGCGGCGAGCCAACGTTGAGCCACCTTTTTTGTATCGGGGGTGTGGCCCTCTGCCGCCTGCGTCCCATGGGCTCGTGCTCGGTAGCAAGTCATGAGAGCCTGGTATATCCTCTCAGGTCCGTCTTTAGCTTCGCCTAGCGTCGGTTAGCGTATGGGAGTCGATGAGGTAGCGCCGATTTAGCGTCGATAAGGCGTCGATTAGCGTCGGGTCAGCGTCGACTTAACGATGACTAGCGTCGATTCGCAAGAGTCGACAACATGGTATGGGACGTTCCCATGAAGTGCCACCGGATGTTTTGGGAGTAGTACGTTTGAAGCGTGTCGCTTCCTTGCCTGGATGTTTGCAATATTGGTTGGTTTGCCAGCTGGATGGTCGGCTGGCTGCATCGCTGGTTGGTTGTTAGCGGGTTGGTTAGCTGGATGGTGATTGTATGTTTGGTTGGTCGATTGGCCATACAGTTGGTTAGCGGATTGGCTGGCTGGTTGGTGGGCTTGCGAGTTGGTTTGCTGCCTGGCTGGCTGGTTGGCGGGTTGCCTTGTCGGTCGGCTGGCTGGTTGGTTGCCTGGCCCGCGGGGCTGTGGGATGCCGTGGCGCTATCTGCAGCAGCGTCTGCGGTTTGTCTACCTATTACCTAGGCCGCCAGTTGACTACACGAACGCCCCACGCAAAACGTATACATCGACCGCGGGCCACTCGATCTCCCCGCTGCACAACTCCCGAATTTGCCAGACCGAACAACTTACCTCAGCGGCGTGGCCTCCGCGAAGGATTGGCTTCGGGGGCATGCTGGAGCGGGTTTGTTCGGGGGTCGATCGTGCCTGTTTTTTTGTATGCGGGCTTGTTCGGGAGACTGCTCGGGGGATTGATTGAGAGGTGCGTTGTGCTTACAAAAATCCGTAAGGGCTTCGCCCCCTGCCGCCGGCCCCCTCTCTCGGAGAATGGGCCATGGAAGAGCTAAGTCATGAGGCTTTGGCGCTGTCGTGCAGCAGTATCGGAACTTCATGCGAGGCCGATTCGCAATCGGCAAAACCAACTGATCACAAGAGGGGTTACCACACAGGGCGATTGGTAAGACGTGTATGGTTTACGAGCTTGGTTACCACACCTTGGGATTAAAGGGCCGAGGGAGTACTCGCAGTTTGGGTTACCACGCCTTGCGATGGATGTGCGTGAGGGGTGGCACCGAATTTCAGAAATGTGGCAAATCCCTTGTGTTTTTGGACCATGACCCCGCGGATCTGCGTGAGGGGTGGCACCGAATTTCAAAAATGTAATAAATCCCGTCTGTTTTTGGACCCTGACCCCGCGGATCTGCGTGAGGGGTGGCACCGAATTTCAGAAATGTGGCAAATCCCTTGTGTTTTTGGACCCTGACCCCGCGGATCTGCGTGAGGGGTGGCACCGAATTTCAGAAATGTGCAAATCCATTGTGTTTTTGGACCCTGACCCCGCGGATCTGCGTGAGGGGTGGCACCGAATTTCAGAAATGTGGCAAATCCTTGTGTTTTTGGACCCTGACCCCGCGGATCTGCGTGAGGGGTGGCACCGAATTTCAGAAATGTGGCAAATCCCATGTGTTTTTGGACCCTGACCCCGCGGATCTGCGTGAGGGGTGGCACCGAATTTCAGAAATGTGGCAAATCCCATGTGTTTTTGGACCCTGACCCCGCGGATCTGCGTGAGGGGTGGCACCGAATTTCAGAAATGTGGCAAATCCCCTGTGTTTTTGGACCCTGACCCCGCGGATCTGCGTGAGGGGTGGCACCGAATTTCAGAAATGTGGCAAATCCCTTGTGTTTTTGGACCCTGACCCCGCGGATCTGCGTGAGGGGTGTCGATTTCGAGCCCCCCCAGCAATTCAGACAACGCGCCCAGGAGGTGCTAAAAATCCCGTTTGGGCCTCCCCCCCCCTCGCGCGGTCAATCAACTAGTTACAGTAACCAGCAAGAAGCAGAACTGTAGCAAACTACAAGCTACAACTGGTACTGGAAACTGCGAACCCGTGCCTCGCAGCCTGGTGGCCCCACAAGGGGGCCGGCGGATTTCAGGCGACACCTACGTTGTGGTGTTGTTCGGGCTTGCAAAGGAGGTCGTCTCGGTTGGTTCGGGAGGTTGTTCCGGGTTGAACGCCGGTTGTGCGAGGGTCAGGGGCGTTGCCCAGGGGCAGCCCCGAGTCTACGAAATTCGTTGGCTCGCGCCGGTTATCTGTCCAAGGCGTTACCTGGAAGGTAATGTTGGTCCTAAGTATCTTCGAAATTGGAAGATTGTGTTGAAAGGCGGGTCTTTTAGGTTGCCGGTCCCTTTGGCTTCCCCGCGCGAGCCGACGCGCGCGCCGTAACTAGTCATCACAGGCTGAGTATATTGGTCCTCGCGTGACGTCAGCATGTTCGCAAAGTCGTGTACATTAGAGCTCCTGTGTGCGCGGTGGCTGCAGACCACGCCTGAGGAAGCGTGCCCACATTCAGCGCGAACGATTTCTGCATCGGCCGAGGAGATCGGATTAGAGGGAGGAGATGGTGGAGGAACCACGCTGAGAAGGCAGAATAGGTGTAAGACGACGAGGAGTTGGGGCAGGCTGAGGGGGCGGATGATCTGAGGATCTGGATGAAGATGAGGATGAGGACGAGGAGATGGGGCAGGAGGAGGAGGAGGAGGAGGAGTGCGGCGAGAAGGAGAAGGACGAGAAGCACCAATATCAGAGTAAAACCCAGGTGCGTCAACGATGCTGCAAAACACCCTCTCTTCTCACGCCCCCGTCAGGACAAGGGCCCCCGTTATCGAGGCCGCCAGCGTCGGCCACGCGCTCCTGTGCGGTCATTGCGTGGGCCTCGTCGTGGTTCTTAAGCTCCATCTGCCTACTCCTATTTAGCTGCCGCTGCGCGTCCCTGGCCAGCCCACCGCTACTCGAGGCCAGCGCCGAGTGCCCCGAGTTCTCCCCCGCAGACCCTTTGCCTGCGTTCGTGCCCTGCTTGAGCTCCTGGTTTTCACAAGCGGCGATCATATCCATATTCAGGAGGGAAAAGCACACAGACACAATTAATCGTCGGTTCCCCGGAAATATGGGAAAATATGGGAAGTGGAGGGGAAGACAAAAACCCAGAACATATTGGAAAATATGGGGAACCCCGTTATTTGTATGTGTCTTTATTTGTGTGTCCCAGGGCCCCTTCACATATCCACGCCTCCTCGCTCTGGATTCCAGGGCGCGATCCCGTGGACACCCTGTGGCACGGACACGCTCCGCGCGGGGCATCCGCGAACCACACGCCCAACACCCTCGGGTTAGAGCGGGGCCCGGTGGCCCAGTGGCCCGCGGGGCCAGGGATGCGCACACGTCTGTTCTCCGCCCACGCGGGTCGCTGCTCCAGGCTTGCGGGCCGCGGGTCCGTCGAACGAGCCGCCGTTCCGCCGCACGCGCGCCGCTCCCCAGCAGCCGTCCAAAGCCGCCCGTCCACAGCGCGCGGGCGCGCACGTCGCGGCCCACGCCGCGTGCGCTTCGCCCCCGCGCGAAGCCGCCTCCACGTGCAGTGGCCTCCCCACGCAGATGCCTCGCTCGGCCCCGAGTGCTGAACTGTCCCCTCTGTCCTGCGGGCCACAGCCCCTGACCCAGACCGACTGGAAGACAAGCCTGCGATGGTCGCTCCCGGCCGCCCGGGAGCTACCAAGGCGTCGGGAGCGTGTCAGGCCAGGGCGCAGTGCAGGCAGGAGGAGGAGGAGGAGGAGGAGGAGGAGGAGGAGGAGGAGGAGGAGGAGGAGGAGGAGAGACGGCCCTCTGCACAGCAGCCACCTCGGCCATGCGCTGCCCACTGGGGGCCTCCAGAAACGGGCGGCTGCACGTCAGAGTGGCCCTTCGCCGCAGTGGCCCTGCAAGGCAGGCCCGCAGGGGGCCCCTCATCACCGGCCTGCGCGCTTGGATCTGACCCCCCACAGCGGCCACCTTGAACGAAGGATTGCAACACCTGCTGTTGCCATGGTGGCCTTGGATAGAATCGCAAGGCGCATCACCAGGCATGAGCCCACAAGTAAATCTACGTACCATGACACTCATGACAGCTGCGCTGCGCAGCCCTTCCCTCTTGAAGCTACAACTGCCGACCGGAGCTGCCAACAAAGAGGTCAGCATTGCAAAGTGCCCTGCCCTTCAGATTTAGGTGGAGGCATTTGGTTGTGGTTGGGCCCAAGACGCAAGCTAGACCCGCACATCGAAGAAGAACCTCAGTGCGGAAATGACTGCTAGAATGCTATCATATGGGCGCGGGCAGCTCGCATCCCCACGCTTGCTAGGGAGTAGAACCAGCACGGGGAGCCCTGCCTAGTGCTCTACATCGTGGCCCCGGCTGCGGTGCCATGCGCTCTTGATGTGGAGAGGCTCGTGCCCTGACAACAGCAACTCGCATACTTCACCCGCGCAGGCCCACTGCTTTGCGTCAGCTCCTAAGTCAAGGTGCCTCCATCGCGCACGCTGGCTCATCAGGTTTTTCGTCGATCGCCGTATGATGATGGGAGGTGGGCCGACTGAAGGCGGTAATCGTCACTTGACCAGATCCGCAACACCAACACTTTTAAGGAACCCGCATTTTACAAAACATGCTGATGTCAACAACGCTCAGACCGAACTTGACGGTAACATCCAGAATATTGTTGCTTATTAGTTATGGTGGTTGTCATCTGGTGAAAAGTTCACTACATAATCAAATCTAGCCGACGTAATATTAGGTAAACGACTCGGACGACATCAATGAGGTCCTAACAGCAAATCATCTTCGTATTGGTTTGCCAAGTTCATTTTCTCATGATGGCCCCGAGACTCCAACTGCAGCGACATACTGTCTCCAAACTTGGTGGTCGAACGTAAACTCGCGCCGGGCAAAACATCAGACGAGGGACCCCGTTGTTCTGTTCCAGAAACTTGTCACGAAATCTATGTCATCTTACCTCCATGCACGCACGCACGCATTTACTTATGCTCTCCAAGAGGCGGATGGTGCGGTCTTTCAGGTCCCCCGGCGCACGGAGTTGCAGTTGTCGACCAACCTTTTCACAGGCTTGAGCACTTGCACAAGCTCACGGCCATGGGCCTTGGCCTTCCCAAGAACATGCTCCAGATCATCCAACACCGCGTTCTTGGGAAGCATCTCAAAAGCCTGCCCAGCATCAGCAACGCGGAGGGTCCGTGGAGAACGCACATACACTGTAGACAGTTGCAGTCGGTTGGAGGAACATGCATGTCACGAAGGTCCAGTTACGCTTTCACCGTCCCAGGTGCCTGTGCGAGGTCGGGCACAAAACACGACGGACGTTCAGGGTTGGCGATGTGAACCAACGCCCGCGGCACTCGTTTGGAAGTATCTCTCTGTGGCATGCGGGCAAACGAAAGTAGTTCCACAAACGACTGCGGGAGAGCTTCGTGCATGTGCTGATGTGCAGATTGGAGCCTCAAAGCCGAAGACGTTAACGATTTCTTGGTCGTTGCGGAAACGTTCCTTTTGACCGTAGGGCAGACGGCTGGAACATTATGTTTTGTTTTTGGTGTCCCGGCCAAGCAGGGAGCGAGGTAGGCAGTTGTCAAAAGTATTACGGTACAGTTTGACAACATCGGCATCCGCGGCATCAGCATCATCCCACCGGTCATTGGCACGTCGTATTTGATCAATCCATGCGTGCATCATGCAAGCCCTAATGTGCATTCATATCACGTTCGGACCTTTGTCCTAGCAGGTCACGCAGAATTCAGCGGAGCGACAGTTCGCATCGACCAGCGCGCCGAGCAGCAACGCCAAGTCGTGCCACTGCTGCAGGCACTCAACCCCTCGCGAATTGGTGTAATCACCAATTGGAGGCAGAAGCGGCGGATCACCTCGCACCGAGGTGCGGGTTAGGCGCCCTGGGATCAAGGAAGTCAACCAATCTTTCGTGCCGCAGCTCCCCCTTTCAGGAGGGAAATAAAACACACAGACTCAATCAAGCTTCGATCCCCCAGAAATATGTGAAAATACGGGAAGTGGGGGGGAAGACAAAAGCCGAGAAACTATGGGGAAACTATGTGGAATCTCGTTAGTTGTGTCCATTTATGTGTGTGTGTGTCTCTGGGCCCCTTCACCCCTTGCCAGCGCGTGGGGCGAAACATTGGCAGAAGACGGGGAGGCGAACTAGTTGTCTAAGCCCATGGAAGCTGCATTTGTCGAAGGTGGTTTGAGGAGAAGGGGGAGGAGGAGGAGGGGGAGGAGGAGGAGGAGGCGCTCCCTCCTCCCCCCCCCTCCTCACCCTCCCCCCCCCCCCCCCCCCCCCCCCCCTCCTCCTCCTCCTCCTTCTCCTCCTCCTCCTCCTCCTCCTCCTCCTCCTCCTCCTCCTCCTCCTCCTCCTCCTCATCCTCCCTCCTCCCCTCCTCCTCATCCTCCTCCTCCTCCTCCTCCTCCTCCTCCTCCCCCTCCTCCTCCTCCCTCCTCCTCCTCCCTCCCCTCCTTCCCCTCCTCCCCCTCCTCCTCATCATGGCGAGCTCGCATCGTGGCGGACATCGCGGCAGCACCTCTGAACCGTCATCGAAATCTTCTTCCACGGGGTCGCAGGTTGAACGCGCTTACAGCAATCCGTCGGGATGCACACGTGGCGAAACGCGGGCGGTCGCCCAACAGCTGGGTGCTGGCCCGCCTGGCCCAAGCCAACGTACTATGATCTCACTGGTCATGCACCACCCGGATGGTGTACGAGGAGCGCGCGTCCTGCACCACAGACTGGAAAATGACCATGAGCGACGCTTGCAATTTCATTTTGGCGACGTAGTTTGGGATCAAAAGCGTTGTTTGTAATAACGTGTAAATGTCGTTATGGTTGGTTGCACGGGCGCTCAAGAACCCTGTCCACGAGACCTCCGACGTGGCCGAAATGACGCAAACCGTGACACACTCCGTACACATCCATGCGCATAAATATGTAGAGTTTTTTCATGGCTATTGCACTGGGTCCCAGATAGCCTGAAGTCGCCGGATGGTCGCACTACAAGGATCTGGCAAGTTGGCTGCAGCACGAAGGGCATGCGCCCAGGCGTCCGAGATATGCGTCGTTCCTTGTGGGAATGCCGACGCCGCGGCGTCTCTCGGCCCCCTTCTCGCGGAGCGGAGCGTCGGATCGTCGTGCCGAAGGTGTTGACGAAATTGTTACAGTCAAGGGCAGCTATGGAAATAAGTGCAGTTTCATGGGAGGACGCTGTGTGAGATTCAACCGTAGCTGCGACAAGGAATGTTGGTATCGACAATGAGTCCTCCTCCAGCATCATGAGATAACGAGGCAGTTTGAAGTATTTGGTTGTCGCCCCAGCTCTTTGAGCCAACAGTTGCAAAACATGCTGATTCTGAACATGCTGAAGACTACGTTCACTTTCCTGTTGCCCATCAGAGCCCCCGCCCGTGTGTTCACCATTCTCACGCTCGGAAATAATACCGACAGTTGTGCCGTTTCTTGGCACGCAGTTGGGGGCTATACGTGCAACAACATCGAAGCTCGAGAATATGCACGGGATTGGCCAGACAAGCGAGAAGCACATGCACGTCCTGGCACGTTGATCAGATTCTTCCATATCACCGCAACGCTCCAGACGCATCCAACATCGATTGAAAGCCGTGAAGGAGGTGTTGTGGAGGTGCACAAGTCCCAAAGAGCATGCCCATACAACTCAGTGACCAGTTTACTTGCCGTCAGCGTCGATTACCCAAGGATTCCTGGAAGGAAGGGTTTTTTTGGCTCGACGTGTGGACAACGATGCTTCGAAATAGTATGACGCACTGCATCCTGCAATACAGGCCATATCGATGGACTCTGCCTTGAACGCGCCCGTGATACGATCGAGATGGTCAGTTTGCCGGGGAAGGGGAGAAATACTTCGGCACCTCCAGAGGAGCCCTTGTCTCCTGCGTTTGGCATCGTTTGCGTTACAAGCAGTTGCACAACGCACAACAAAAAAATCAAGGAAGCGCAGACCAAGGAATCTAACGATATGGTACAATACACACTGCAACGTGGATGGCAGTGCACACCTGCCACGCGATCCCGGTACAGCTGCACCTGAAGAGTACGACCTCCCCGCCTCCCATCTCCCCTCCCTCCCTCCCACGCCCTCCCCTCTCGCGTCTCCTCTGCCCGTTTGTCCGCCCCTCCTTTTCCCGCCCCGCCCCCCCCCTAGGGCGAAGAGAGCTATGCACATTCACCGATCCTTGTAAGGCCCATCCTTGACCCAGGATCGGTGCACATGCTCTCCTGGCCACTGCAGGAGGGCGTGTGCACCGATCCAGGGCTCAGGGTGGGCCTGGCCAGAATCGGTGTTTGTGCATAGTTATTTTTCCTCTCCCCTTATGTCGGGCGTGTCCCCCTACAGGGGAATTTTCGACGAAAAATAAACCATACCCTAAACATGCCCCAAAAAGGTCAAACCATATTCAAAAAATAGTCCCCCGACTATTTTTGGACTACTTTCGGAGTATGTTTGGGGTATGTTCTATTTTTCGTCGAAAATCCCCCTGTAGGGGTCAGGCCCGACTTTTTTCTACCCACGCCCCTGGGGGGGGGCGGGGGGGGTGGGGGGGCGGCGGCGCGAGGAGCGGAGCGCTCGCGGCCCGCCAGTGCGAGCTCCTGCCCGGCCACGTGCACGCCTGATCCCGCGCGCCCCACGGCCGGGTGCCCCTGCGCCGGGGAGTCTCGGGCAGAGCCCGAAGCGTCCCGGCTTGCCCATAGACCCACCGAAGCATGTTCTAAGAACTGTGTGTGTGGTCTGAACGAACTGTCCTGAGATCGTGTATGGCTGAGGCTTTTTTGTTTGAGCACATCGGCTCTACGTCCTGAGAACATTGCCTCTGACCCCCGAACCGAGAAAATTCGTGGTAGGCCTATAGGAACGCCGTGACGGTCGGTTCCTGTTCAGAGGAGGGCGTTGACCTTGACAGACTCGCGCCGTGACAGATCGAAAAGGCGAGCGTTCCTGCTTGCGTGCTTTTGCCCTGGCGTACCCTGGAGGAAACGGCGGTCCCCGGGAAGGGGTCCAGACATCTCGGGGCGCCTCGTTGTGAGGAAGCACGGCCTCGCACGTTTGGGAATGACTGAGGTGTGCGGGCTTGATGGCTGGGGCAGCGGAGTCTCCCAGGCATCATGGTCTTTATCGTGTCTATGCAAGTTCTTGGTATGTCTCTTCTTCCGGCGGTGCGCGCGCGTGGGTCTGCACACGTGCATCGGCAGCCGCAGGCCCACGGAGTGCCCTTGCCCCCCCCCCCTCTTCATGACACCACTCTTTGGCGCGCCCCTTCCACCCAACGCGTTCCCTGCTACGACCCCATAGCACACCAACAAGGAGAGGTCACGAGAAGGTAAGGAGAAGAGACCTGTTCGAAGACGATCGCGCCATGTGTGGACAAACGTCCTTCAGTGGGACCATGCCTGAGCTACCCATGTGAAGGACGGTGGACGGCAAGCCCAAGCATGGGAGGACCCCGATCGTCCCCTAAAGACGGTTCAACGAAAACCAACCTAGGTATGTTGAGTGAGCAGGAGAAGGGCGGACGGGAGAGAGGGAGACGAGGATGGAGGGAGAGATAGCGAGAGAGTGGAGGAGGATGGGGAGGAGGAGGAGGAGGTGAAGGAGGAGGAGGAGAAAAGAGGATGATGATGATGATGATGATGATGATGATGATGATGAGGAGGAGGAGGAGGAGGAGGAGGAGGAGGAGGAGGAGGAGAAGAAGGGCTCCGCCCTCCGATGTCATAATTCCTGCTCTCTCCTCCCTTCTCCTCACTCTTTCTTCCCTTCTACCGCTTCCTTCTTCCTCCCTTTCGTCGTCGTCCTCCTCAATCTCCCTCTTATTCCTTTCTTTTTGCCTCGCCCTCTTCCGCGTCGTTTCCCTGTACTGTACTCCTCTCGTCCTCCACCTCTCAACCGTCATCTGTCTTCCTCGCCATCGTGTTGCTGTGCGATCTGCTTCGCTGAGTCGGGAGTCTGAGACTCAGGACTCAGGATCCTTTTCTCCGTTCCACGTCCCCCTCCTTCCCCCCTCTCCTCTTGCATCGGCCGATTGCCGGTGAGAACGACGTGCGTGTCTTATTCTCCCCTGGTATCATCGCACCGTGGAAATGCACGACGTGTTTTTTTGTGTTGTTTCGGCTCCTCGGGACCCTTACCGAGTCCCGGGGCCGTCAAAGACGACTCGTGGTGAGAAGCGGGTCCATGCGAAAGGGCCCGTGGCTCAACAACAACAGTAATAATAGTTAATAATAACAATAATAATAATCATACTAATAATAGTAACCAGAATACTAGTAATAATTTTGATACTGCTCGCTCTTATCTGCTCGAGTGTCCTCCAACGTGTATTTCCCAAATCCTCGATACCAGTCTTCGTCTTCGATCGTGCCCCTTTGGGGGGGTAAATCTTCCCTGCAGGCCGGGCCCCGGCAAGCGGCGGGGCGGCCGCGGACCGTCGGCCTCGCCAGCGGCAGCGCTGATCGGCGGCAACCCTACCCCAGGAGGGACGGACAGGGGACCGACCACGACGACGACGACGACGACGACGACGACAAGCGAGAGCGAGAGCGAGAGCGAAAGCGGGGCCACAAAGGGCAGGAAGGGGGTCACGAAGGGCGACAGCGAGGCCACGAAGTGCATACGTATGGGGCCAGGAAGGGCGCAAACGAACGGTGACCACGAAGGGCAGATAATGCGGGGCCACAGAGGGCAACGACGGGGCCACTGAGGGTAGCAGCGGGGCCACGTAGGACAGCGAGGGGGCCAGAAACGGCGACAACGGGGCCACGAACGGTATGCATATTGGGCCAGGACGGGCGCGAAAGTGCCGGGGCCACGAATGGCGTGCGTATATTGGACCGCAGAGGGCAAAGACGGGGCTACTGAGGGCAGCTACGGGGCCACGAAGGGCAGCGAGGGGGCCGCAAAATCGACGGCGGGGCCACGAAGCGCATGCATATGGGGCCACGACGTGCGCGAACGAGCGGGGGCCACGAGTGGCATGCATATATGGAGCCACGAAGGGCAGAGAGGGGGCCACGAAAAGCTGCAACGGGGCCACGAAGGGCAACGACGGGGGCCACGAAGGGCAGCAACGTGGCCACGAATGGCAGCAACGGGACTACGAAGGGGAGCAACGGGGCCACGAAAGGTAGCGAGGGGCCACGAAGGGCAGCGAGGCGGCCACGAAGGGCAGCAACGTCGCCACGAAGGGCAGCGAGGGGGCCACGAATGGCTGCAACGGGGCCACGAAAA
The DNA here is from genome assembly GCA_963575745.1 of Prorocentrum cordatum. Taxonomy (NCBI): domain Eukaryota; class Dinophyceae; order Prorocentrales; family Prorocentraceae; genus Prorocentrum; species Prorocentrum cordatum. The sequence continues at coordinate 820,821 of CAUYUJ010017327.1, forward strand.
GCAGCGAGGGGGCCACGAAGGGCTGCAACGGGCTCGCGAATGGCAGCGAGGGGGCCACGAATGGCAGCGATTGGGGCCTCGAAGGGCAGCAACGGGGCCACGAAGGGCTGCCACGGGTCCACAAATTGCACCGAGAGGGCCACGAAGGGCTGCAACTGGGCCACGAAAGGCATCGAGATCCCGATTCCCATGTAAGCTGTGAGGGAGTCCTACACGCGAGCGCGGGCGGCCCCTGGGTGCCTGAGTGTCGGGACCGCGGCGCTTGTGCAATTGCGGGCAATTCTAGCGCAAGAGCGCGATTCCAACAACAACACCATGGACGTCGGACGGATGTCGAAATTTGGGGGGTGCGAGCGAACTGAAGCGGAAACCCTCCACTGGGAAATCGGTGTTGGTTTCGTGGCGAGGCGAGTCTGGGTGCGCGGGCGAGTCGCCGTTGCTATGGCCAAAGTCGCTCTTGCTGGCGGCCCGCGGCCCGCGATATTATACCGTCGGTTGTGCCGTCGGTACGGTTGCCCGGCGGTGTTTTAACCGGTTGCTCTCATGGTTGTACCGATGAAAGTTCCGACGGTTGCCCATATAGTTGTCCAGATTGTTGAACCCATGGGCGTGGCGTTGTTTTCCACGATGGGCAACCCGATGGCATATATATATATATATGGGTGGATTGAGCGACTAGTACAGATGTACTACTACATCGGGTACACATATAGTTATGTGTGTACAACGACTTGTGGTGGAAAACGGATCTGCCTTGATTTGCATGCTGGCGAGGGGCTTGAGTCCAGAGCTCCCCAGGAGGGCCCGACACGGCCCCTGAGTGCCCTTAAGAGGGCCCCCCAAGCGGGCCAAGAAGGCTGCACAACAGGGTTGCAAGAGGCCTTTTCAAACGTTTTCAGAGGGCCCCGAGTCGCAGAGCGATCGGTCCAAGACGCTGCACGCGGCATCCAGACGGCCCAAGAGGCTGAAAGACGCCCCGAGAGGCTTCCAAGAGCCCCCGAACAGAGCTCCATTATGCACAGATCGCCCGATTCCCCAGGAACACATGCATCCTTTTTGAGCATCTGCGATTTGTCGCTCGCCACGGCGTCTAAGAAGGCCCATGGGGCTTCCAAGATCACCCCAAGACGGCCCAAGAAGCCCCCAAGAGGGCCCCCCAGACGAGCCCGAAGACGGTTCAAGAAGCACCCAAGACCGCCCAAGAGCGCCCTCTGAGAGGGTCCCCAGTGGGGTCCAAGAGGGGGAGCTCGATTTGAGAGTCCAAACCCTCCGCCCTGAGGGGGTCCCCGAGACCGCCAGCAGGCCCCAAAGACGCTGCAGGAGGCCCCCACAGGTCCAAAGAGCCCCCAAACGGCCCCCAAACGGTTTAAAAGCCACCTGAGAAGTGTCCTGACAAACAACCGCGCGCCGTTGCCGTTCCATCCCTATCATAGAGCGAAGCGGAGAGCCAAGTAGACGGCGACGGCCATAGTGTCAACACACATATATATAAACATATATATTTATATATGTATATATAATTGTGTTATGTGTATGTGTGTATATCTATATATATGTATGATATCGCGGACAAGGCCCAATCAAAGTCCTTGTAACGCTATTTGGGCTATAGGGCGATACAGGGGCTATAGGGCCATAGGGCTATAGCTCTATAGGGCTATAGGGCTACAGGGCCATAGGGCCACAGGGCTATGAGTCCATAGGACTATGGGGCCATAGGGTTATAGGACCATAGGGATATAGGGCTATAATGATATAGGGCTACGGGGCTGTAGGGCTCTAGGCAGATAGAGCCATAGGGCCAGAGGGCTATTGGCCACAATGCTATAGGGCTGTAAGGCTATAGGTCTAGAGGGCTAGAGGGATATGTAGAGATGTAGGGCTGTTGGGCTATTGGGCTATCTGGCTATAGGGCCATAGGGCTATGGGGCTACAGTGCTATTGGGCTATAGGCTATAGGGCTATATAGCTATAGGGCTATAGTGCTGTAGAGCTATAGGGTTCCGGGGCGTTCGGGCTATAGTACTATAAGGGTATAAGACGATAGAGCTATACAACTACAGTCCTGTTTGGCTATAGGGCTACTGGGCTATGTTGCTATGAGCTATAGGGTTCTAGGGCGATCGGGCTATACTATTATCAGGCTATAAGACAATAGAGCTATACACCTACAGGCCTATTTGGCTATAGGGCTACTGGGCTATGGGGCTGTAAGGCTATCGGGCTATAGATCTGTAGGGCTGTAGGGCTAGATGGCTATAGGGCTATAAGGCACCCGGGCTCGTGGGCACCTGGGCACCTGGGCACCCGGGCAAGCAGGCACCCAGGCGGGCCGCGGACATCTGTGACACACCTCACCTAACCATATGAATCCGCTAGGACCCCTACAGAGGCAAGCTCTGATTGGGGAGTAAGTTCAAATCGGGATAGATCGTGAGGCCGGTAGATCTATATATATATATATGTATATATCGAACAGTACATTTGCTGTGCGACCGGTTGTTATATACTGGTGTCGACACAAAAATATAGATAATGAGACCCACAGACAGTGCTATCGATGTACATTTGGTGGCACATATGATAGATAGTGTAGATCGATAGGTAGATAGGCCCACGGAAGTTGTCCCGGGGATTGTATCGATGTTTGTCCCGATGGTTGTCCCGATGATGGTTCCGATGGTTATCCCGATGGTTGTCTTGATGATTACCTCGATGGGTTCTCCATGGATGCCCTGATGGTTTTCCCGATACATGTGCCGATGGTATATTGGTATATCGGTAGCGAGTTCGATTAACGGATACCGAGGCCGAGGCCGATATGAAGAGTGGTCGAAGAAAACCATGAAAAAGGGGTTTCGGTCTACAGGTAGGTCTTCAGATCGTGATGTAGAAGGTGGGAAAAATACATTGATAGAGAAAGCGCAAGATAGGTAGTGGGATCGATATGGTATATTGTCATGTGTGTTCAGTGGTACTGATTAAGTAGATAACTGGACATGTCGTCAGATAGTGGCATCGAAAGATCGACCGGGAAAGCCTGGATGGATGGTTGGAGTCGATCGTCCCAATGGTCGTCCCGTCGTTGTTTCTCCCCCCAGTCTCTTTGTCGGCCTTTGGCGGGTCTTGTAGGTATGCGTCTTCCTCCGCCTTCTCCCATGTCTTCCTCCAGAACCGGGAACCTCCACGAAGGCATCCAAGACCCAATAGAACCAACACAGATTCGCACGACCCCGAAACCATTACCTGAGATGCACCCATCCCCTTTTTCCAAGCAAAGCGATTATTACAAGGAGCGCCCTTTCGAACACAACGTAAGACAGTCATCGCTCTTGCTCAAGAAGACACCGAGACCTGCACAGTTGGCAGCATCGCTGGGAACCGCGAGGTCTCCTCTGGGTGGGCGTGCCCCCCGGACTGCGCTGGATCATCCAGGAGCCAACGAAAGTGGCGACAGTTGAGCAGTTCGCAGCCACGCGGGGAGTAGCTAGATCTTGTCTGCATGCGCGTTGCCCCCGACTCCGCTTGCCCTCCCAGGAGCCCACGAAAGCGGCGTCATTTGCGCAGTCCACAGCCACCCAGCGAGGTCTCGTATGGGTGCGCGTTGCCTCCGATTGCGCCGTACCTCCTTGGAGATCACGCAAACTTGGGTGCGCGTGGCCCGCGACTCCGCTGGACCTCCCAGAAGCGCACGGAAGTGGCGACAGTTGGGCAGTTCGCAGCCACCCAGGGAGCAGCGAGGTCCCATCTGGGCCAGCATGGCCACCGAGCCCGCGGGATCCCTTAGAAGCCCACGGACGGGGCGACTGATGCGAAGTTCGCAGCACCCCAGAAGGCATCGAGGCTCCTGTCTGGTTGCGCGTGGCCCCCGACCCCGCTGGACCTTTCAAGAGCCCACGAGTGTGGCGACCGCTGCGCAGTTCGTAGCCACCCAGGGAGCAGCGCGATTCCCGTCTTGGTCCCCGTGGCCCACGAACTCCGTTGGACTTCCGTGGAGCCCACGAACGAGGCGACAGTTTCGCAGTTCGCAGGTACCCAGGGAGCAGCGAGGTCCTGTCTGGTAGCGCGTGTCCCCCGACTCCGCTGGACCCCCCAGGAGCGCACGAAAGCCGTGATAGTTGCCCAATTCGCAGAAGCAGCAGCGAGGATCCCGTCTGGGTGCGCGTGGCCCCCGACTCTGTTGGACCTCCCAGGAGCCCGCGGAGGTGGCGAAGGTTGCGGAGTTCGCAGCCGCCCACGGAGCAGCGAGGTCCTGTCTTGCTCTGCATGGCCCTCGACTCCGCTGGACCTTCCAGGAGCCCACGAAAGTGGCGACAGTTGCGCAGTTGGCAGCCACCCAGGAACCAGCGCGGCCTCGTCTGGATGCCCGTGGCCCCCGACTCTGTTGGACTTTCCAGGAGCCCGCGAACGTGGCGACAGTTGTGCAGTTCGCAACACCCCAGGGGGCGTCGATGGCTCCTCTGGATGCGCGTGTCTTCCGACACAGGGGCCCGCGGACGTGGCGACAGTTGCGCAGGTCGCAACCACCCAGGGAGCAGCGAGGTCTGGTGTGAGTGCGCGTGACCCCCGACCCCGATGGATCTCCCATGAGTCCACGATCGTGGCTACAGCTGCGCAGCTCGCAGCCACCCAGGGAGCAACGATATTCACGTCTGGGTCCTCGTGGCCCCCGACCCCGCTGGACCTTTTTTTCAGGGGCCCGCGAAAGTGGCGACAGTTGAGCAGTTCGCAGCCACCCAGAGAGCAGCGAGGTCTCGTCTGGTTGCGATTGGTCACCGACTCCCAGGGGCCCACGATTGCTGTGTTAGTTGCGCAGTTCACAACCACCCATGGGGCAGCGAGGTTCCCGTCTGGGTGCGCGTGGCCCTCGACTCCGTTGGACCTCCCAGGAGCCCACGAACGAGGCGAAAGTTTCACAGTTCGCAGCCCCCCAGAGAGCAGCGAGGTCCCGTCTGGGTGCGCGTGGCCCGCGACTCCGCTGGGATTCCCAGGCGCCCACGAAAGTGGCGACAGTTGCGCAGTTCGCAGCCCTCCAAGAAGCAACGCGGCCTCGTCTGGGTGCCCGTGGCCCCCGACCCCGCTGGACCTCTCAGGAGCCCACGAAAGTGGCGACAGTTGCGTTGTTCGCATAGCGTCCCAGGGAGGAGCCCTGAAGGAGGCAGGAAGAGGGGAGGAGGAGTGGAGACCGCGGTTGTCTATCCAAAACGAGAGCCCTACACAGAAGGATTGGGACAAAAGTATTGGACCCGTGATCAACCATCAGGAAACAGGACCACACCCGACGCTCTTTTTTCCCCCTTCCCTCCTCATGCTCTTCAACCTCCTCCTCTTTCCGCTTCTCCTTTTTTCCCTGTGGGGAGAGATCCGCCCCGGCAGGCGCCAGCCCTTCTCTTGCCCGTCCTGCTTGCTTCCAGATCCTGCTCATCCTGCTCCTGATCCTGGTGATCCCTCCCGGCTCCCTCCTCTTCCTCATTGCGTTCTGGTCCTGCAGCCGTTGCTCTCTTTCTGCGTCTCCTGCCCCTGCTCCATCTACTAGTGCAGAGTCCGGGCCACGGGAGGCCGTCCGTGATTTTTGATTGTGGTTGGTCGGGCTCGTGTCGTGGAGTCCAGCATCATTGCAAGTTGCAAGACACTTCCCCATTGTAAAGGTCAGGTAGGGGTCTCTTACCAAGTCCTCGCCTTTCGAGACGCTCGGTATCAGGAGGAATCTATCAGCCCTCCCTGGGAACAATGCCACGTTGGGCGTCCGCACTGGTGGGGAAGATGACCTGTCTGATCTTGCTCCCCAGGACTTGCTCTAGAGTTTTGTCAGAGGGGGCGGTCGGAGAAGACCGCAGTCGAAGGTGAGCCACGCGAAGCCTCCCAGTCGCCCTGCCTCCCCTACTGTCTCCCGACCGCCCCCTTGTTGTTCCCCTGCCTTTTTCCCCGTCGTTGATCCCCTCTGCCTTCACCTCCCCCCCTGGGCTCCATCCGCAAACCTTTCTGAGGACTTGATGAGTTCGAGGCTCGGGCCCCTGGACCTCTCGACCCGACCCCTCCTCTGTGGGCGGTGTTTTTCATCCCGAGTCGCTCTGTTATTCTTCTGTTTCGGGGACGCGGCATCAGGAGGCCGGTCACGCCGAGCAGCGATAGCCTTTATGTATGCTCGAGTCTCTGAGGTTGGGTCCATCCTACATCCCGTAACTTTTCCTATCTCTGCCTCCTTCTCTCTCTCTCTCTATTCCCCCCCCTCCTCGACCCACCGTTCACATCCGCTCAACGCCTGCCCCCCGCCCTCTTCTGGCCCCGCCCTCCCCCCTCCTCGCTCCTCCCCCACCCACTCTCGCCCTGGAATCCTTGCCCCATATATCTGCCTTCCTCCTCATGTGCCGCTTCTGCATTTGAAAAGTTCACAGCGGAAGGTGTTTGCCTGATTTCGGGCTATTGGTGCAGGCCCTTGGGCCAATAAACGGTGACCCAGGATCAAACACCGGCCCTCGGAAAAGGGTCGGGACTTCCATGGGCCCCGTCTAAGCAAACAAAATACGGTGTGTCAGGCGGCGCGACCACATGCGGACGTGGCTGACGTCTCCACATGAGCAGAAACAGTGAGGGAGGGAAGGAGGGAGGAGGGGAACGGCCGGCACCTCAGACGCACGTCGCGTCGGACTGTGGGACAGGCGCTGTTCAGCCTCGGACTGCTGGACCCTGCCGCACTGCTCAGCGTCGCACTGGTGCAATCAAAACATGCACTGGATCTGTGATAATCCTTCTCCGTGCCCCTGCTTTCCTCCTCCACGCCATCCCTGGGAGCCGCGTGATCATCTTACCGTGGCGCTCTTGCGGAAACTTTGGCATGCTGACGCTTTCCAAGCAGTGGCGAGGCGTTCCGATTTGCTTATGGATCTACCAGAGACTGTTCTACGATCCTTTGGTGGAGCCGTGTACCGCTTGTCGCTGGCATGTGTCGTGCTTCTTCGGCCTTGCACGCCCAAGTCCCTGGGGGCCGTGCGCTTTGGGGAGGTCAGCGCCGAAGGGGATCGACAAGGTTCTGCGGAGGCTGGAACACAACGCCAAGGCTGGGGGGATGGGGAGCGCGCCCGTGGCACCCCCAGTGCCGTTTCTGCTGACACGCCGCCTGGATCCTTCAGCCCCCCTTCTCCCTCCTCCTTCTTCTTCTTCTTCTTCTCCTTTTTCTCCTCCTCCATTATCATCCTTCTTACTCCTTCTTGAACTCTACTTCTCACCCTCCTTCTCCTCCTCCTCCTCCTCCCCTCGTCCTCCTCCTCCTCCTCCTCCTCCGTCCATTTCCTCGGCTCGCGCCCGCTCCCGCGCGCTCGGGAAGCAGGAAGGAGGTGATAGGGCCCAGCCCCCCCCCGTCGAGAGCGGAGAGCGACTGGGCCTCTGCTCGCGCGTTGCGCCTCTTGCGGGGCCACGCCCGGGCCCCGGGGGAGCTCCGCGAGACCATCCGCCGTGACAGGAGCCAGCCACGCGCAGGGGAGCTTGGCAGGAGGGGGTGATCAAACGACGCGAAGATCGGGACAAAATCGGATCGGGATAACTCGAAATCTCTGAGAATCGGCGGGTTTGGAGGATGTATTGGGCGCCGCGGCCGCTCCAGAGCGTTCCGGAACGCTCTGAGAGCGCTCCGGAACGCTCTGGAGCGATTTATCCCGATCCTAGCCCTATTTTAGGTGAGGCTTCTCGGAAGCATCCCCCCCACTTCTTGGAAGGCGCGGGCACCCCTTCTAGGAAGCTTGTGGCTGCTTCTGGGAACCTCGTGGCGCGGCATCTAGGAGGCAGCCGCCTTCGAAGAAGGCTGCCCTCCCCACTCGGAGCGGGGTCGGGAGCTTCGAGGGGTCGCATGGAGCGGCGTCGGGAGCTTCGAGGGGTCGCATGGAGCGCGCATCCTGAAGTGCATCTCGGCGTCCGAGATCTGGCGGCGGAGGGCGGCAGGAGCGTCGGGGCTCCCGGGGCCCCCACCGTCCTGGCAGGGCTGGGTGGCGGGTTTCTCCCGGGCCTGGGCCTGTGGGGGGGCACGTGTGAGGATCCGTGGCCATCGGGGAAGCAGCGGCGTTTCAGAATCCAGGAATCTTGCGGGAGCAGCTTCCTGCACTGTCGCAGCGACGCGGATTTACCTTGGGGCCGCGGTGGTTCCAGAAGGTAGTGGCCAGATGAGGCAGCCCGCTGGCTGCCACTGGTGCAGGTCAATCAGGGCACGCATCCGAATCTGCGCATCGTGCAGTTGTGCTGTATTCCATAAGGCGTGCGCCTGATAGAGATATCGTGCACCCCACACGCGCCAGCTGGGCCAACGCTGGTGTAACTTGCTGAGGTGCTGTAGCAGCCATCTCGCTGCACTGTCTTGCAGCAGCCGGCATGGTGCTAGGGCTTGGGTAGGCTTTTGCGTACGCAGACAGGCACACGTATATGCACGTACAAAACGACAGTAAGGGGGTAGGGAGAATGTGCCACGCCCGAACGCACAGACTTATCATATAGATGTAGAGCGTCACTATCGTGCTATAGTTTGAAGGCCTTACGGCTGGTACCGCCGACCCAGGAGGACGAAGACCACGACGATGACAACGACGACAACGACAGCGACGAGCTGGTGACCCTGCCACAGGCTCGGGAGGAGGGAGGAGGAGGAGGAGGAGGGGGAGGAGAAGGAGGAGGAGGAGGAGGAAGCAAAGGAGGATGAGGAGGAGGATGGGGGAGGGGGGGAAGAGGAGGAGGAGGAGGAGGATGAGGAGGAGGGGGAAAAGGAGGAGGAGGAAGACGGGGGGAGGAAACGGAGGAGGAGGAGGAGGAGGAGGGGAGGAGGGGGGAATGAGGAGTAGTAGGAGGAGAAGGAAAAGGAGGACGGGGGGGGAGGGGGAGGGGGAAGGGGGGGAAGAGGGGGAAGGAGGTGGAGGAGGAGGGGGGGAAGGGGAGGATGATGATGATGATGAGGAGGAGGAGGAGGAGAGGAGGAGGAAAAAGAGGAGGAGGAAGAGGAACACCAGAAGGAGGAGGAGGGGGAGGAGGAGGAGGAGGAGGAGGAGGAGGATAATGAGGAGGAGGAGGAGAAGGAGGAGGAGTAGGAGGAGGAGGAGCAGGAGGAGGAGGAGGAGCAGGAGGAGGAGGAGCAGGAGGAGGAGGAGGGGAAAAGGGGGGGAGGGGGGGGAGGGGGAGGGGGGAGGAGGAGGGGGGGGAGGGAGGATGGTGAGGGGGAGGGGGAGGGGGGCGAGAGGATGAGGAGGAGGGGGGCGAGAGGATGAGGAGGAGGAGGAGGAGGAGGAGGAGGACACATATGAGGAACAGAAAAAGGATACATATGATGAAGAGAGCGAGGGCGAGGAGGAGGAGGAGGAGGACAAGGAGCATAACGATGAGGAAGAGGAGGAGGAGCAGCAGCAGGAGGAGGAGGAGGAGGGGAGGAGGAGGAGGAGGAGGAGGAGGAGGGGTTGAGGCGGAGGAGGCGGAAGACGAATGATACCATGAAGAAGAGTCCTTATATTAAAACATCGAAGAAGGTGAGGAGGAGAAAGGCGCATGCGTGACAGTGTGGCCCACGTGGTTGCATGCATTCTACCCGACGGCGGAGACGGCCGAGTCGACGGCTGGCCCAGGCATCCGAGACCTTAGGCAGCGCAGCTACCACCTCGCGCCGAAGGAGGGCCAGTCTCTCGACATGCAGGTTCACGTGGTGGGCGTGAAGAAGCCCCACCTGAGCGTGAGCGACATGAAAGACCAAGGGCTGGGTGTCCATTGTTGGGCGGATCGTGCCACGGCTGCCTACGCGGAGCTGCCAAGTGTACACGGGGGGCCACTGGCAGGCCCAGCTATAATACCGACCCCGCAGGAGAAGCTGCTGAGGGGCATAATAATTTCGGCGCCATTCGAGCAGGACCAACCTGGCCATCTGGTAGTCCATGAGAGTCCCCTGAATGGTGAGTCGGACGTCGAGCGAGCACGGGTTCGAGCGCAACCGAGCCCAGTGCAGCCGACTCCAGAGGAGGTGGCGGAGCACGACGCGTGCAATCTACCTCGCAGTGCGTGGCACAGACATTTCATGGCTGGCAGCGGCAAAGCGGATCAACGTCGGCAGCAGGAGTTTGCGCACGCGGCGGCGACCATCCATGCGGATTGTGGTTTCTCAGGCAAGAAGGTGGATGTGGAGACCTCCGAGAGGGAGACGGCCCCGTTCGTGGTTTAGGAGTGTCCCCCCCGCTCATGGGGGGGGCGCTGTCTTGAAAACGACGCGGTGCAGTCGAAAGGGGTCAAGCAAGAGCACTCGTCCGAGATAGTGGCGCGCAACACATCATCCAGTCGGGCCACGGCAAGTTCATTGTCAAGAGAGGCGGCGAGGTGGCGCTGCTCGCGTTGAAGAAGGGAGCGATCTCGGAAGTCAGGCGCTGTGACGGGGAGGTGAATGTGATCCCCGAGGAGAGCCCGGAAGTCGACTCGCTGCAGAATGGCTGCAGCGACAAGGCCATCTTGGAAATGCAGTAACAGACGAGGGTGCTGGTACACAGCGCGGCGGAACGGCATGAGACCAAGTCCGAGCCGGCGAGCCCCATCGTCATCCGGGACATCCGCTATCCTGTGCAGTTGCTGAATGTGTTTCAGAGGTCTGGCGACGACGGAAGGGTGGCGTTCGAGAGGCGCCGGGGTCTTCCCTGCAGGAGGAGGCTGCCAGAGTATGAAGAGCTCCTGATAGTCCTAACCGTGGCTGACCGCAGGCACAGGAGGAAGCTAGACGAGAGGTTCCACGCGGGCATGCACGTAGGGCTCGTGGACAGGACCGACGAGGTGGTCGTGAAGACGAAGGGGGCAACGTCAAGGCCAACACCATCTGGCGCTTGCCGGTGGAGCAGCGTGGCGACAGGATCTCGGCTGAGGCATGCAAAGGGCCCACGTGGTGGGGCCCCAAGAAGCTGGGCGACGATGCGGGGAACGCGCTACCTTCCACGGCGGCGGCCCCCATCTTGCCGGAGGCGGGTTTGCCGCAGGCTCTGGTGGCCAGGCCAGCGGCGGGACCGAGGAGAGTTTATATCCGGAGAGATGTGGGGCTCAGGCCGATGGCGGAAAGAGGCCGCGGCTTCACCGACGGCTGCAAGGGCTGCGAGGCGGCCAAGATGGGGGAGACGGCGGTGGCCCACCACGACTTCTGACGAGCTCGCATAGAGGGCCTCGCCGTCGCGGCCCAAGACGAGGCGGCGAGTCAAGGCTACGGGGGGCGAAGAAGCGCAGGGTCGATGGCGGCGCGGAGGCGCCAGATCCGACAGCGGGCGCTCCACCGAGTGCTGCGGGGGCGGGTCCATCCTCATCGAGTTTGGCCGCGGCTGCAGTCCCCGCGGACGTGCAGGCGCAGGCGGCCGCGGAGGCCAACCTCCCTGAGTCGCCGATGGAGGCGGGGCAGGGCAGGCAACGCTCCCCCGAGGAGGCTGGCGCTGACGCTGGAGGCTCCGCGGAGAACAGGGGCCCGCGGGTGCTTGCGAAGGAGGTGATCCATGACCTGGCCAGGATCGGCGGCTCGAGGATCGAGGCCGGCAGTTCGAGGCGACGGTATCTGAGATCTTCGGGCGCGGCATGCTCCTGGAGAGGTCGGGGGGGTTCAGGCTGCCGCCAGGCTTCGCGGTGGACCTCAGCACCAGCTGGGACTTAAACGACGCCGACCAGAAGGAGGAGGTGAAGCGTTTGCGCGAGTCGCAGCGTCCACCGTTACTGATCGGATCGGCAAGTTGGCGCGGCGTGGACGGCCTCGCTCAGCTTCGGCAGCGCGTTCGAGGAGACAGTGAACAAGCTCATGAAAGAGGCCGCCGATCACAGGGAGACGCGCGTGGCCATGCGCCGCGGCCAGCTCGACGACGGACGTAACTCTCTACGCGAGGCTCCGAGCGCGGCAAGGTCGCGGCACTGCTGGCATAGTGGATCTGCTGGTCGTGGACGGCGATTACTACATCAGGAGCGACCTGCGAGAGGCGTGGCAGGCGGCGCCGGTCAAGACCGAGTTCGGAGGCGCGGAGGAGAAGTCAAACCAGGCGCGCACCGGTTGGATGACAAGCTCGATTGGCATCGCGAGGGAGCAGGAGAAGTTCCAGTGCTGGAATCGACCTGGATGTTACCACGAGCCCCACGACTTGCTCGGCGGCCTGGCGAGGCTCAGGGCTTCGTGCCCTCCGAAGTAGGCGGCGGCCATCCTGGGTGGATTCAGGCGCCCGCTCGAGGTTGACTTGGTCGAGCGCGGCAAGGGCAGTGCCACCGGTAGCCTGGGCGAGGGCTGCCCTGTGGTCACCGAGGCCTGCGAGATGACCCACCTGCCAAAGTGCGAGGACAGCTGGGGCGAGGTTATTGGCGCGCACCTCCCGTTGGAGAATGCGAGGGGGGTTGAAGCCGCGGGGGTGGAGTTCCTGACGAGCTTGCCCGTGAACGAGGAGGTGGGCGTCGGCGACGCAGAGGGCGGCGAGGTCCTAGGCGCGGGCTGAGTCGACGTCAACATGGGCGACGGCACGGACGCAAAGGTTCGCTCCAGGATTTTCGCGACGGAGATCATATGGGATAACCCATGGACGGAGGATGTCGTGGCGGGCCTGCCATCCTGGGGAGGAACCAAGATGGCACTGGGCAGGGCCGCGGCAAGGTCCAAGGTTGGCGCGAGCGGAAAGCCAGAGGCGAAGAGGATTCTGATCCCGGACTCTTCCAGGCCGCGGCTCCACCCGCTGGCGAAGCGCAAGATCTTCATGCAGCCGAGGACGCGGGGGAGAGCGTGATCGGCCAGCTCTTGCGGCAGACGCGCGGCGTTTGTGACGCGGCCAACGGCGGGGGGGAGTGCTATCAGGAGAAGTTGCTGGAGGCTCAGTGCAAGGCAGGGACCTCCTGCCTGCGTGCGTTCAGTAGCGGGCGCGACTCTTCGGGGGCGGTTCATGGCGATGGTGATTTTGTCTTCGATGGCGATGGGCCCCAGCTTGACGCTCTGGAGGTTGTGCTCTGGAAGCGCACGGTCGCCCAGAGGGCGGCTTTAATCGGGTTGGGCCCGACAGACGACAAGCATGCTTGAGGTGATCTCCAACAGGTCGAGATCGAGCCCGGCCCCGGGCTCGCGGAAATCATCTCGGGCAAGTTGGCCTTGAAGGACAATGGCCCGAAGGCCGTGCCCACCCCGATCGAGGAGGGCGCAGCCCATTTTGACGAGGCCCCGTTGCGGGGCGTGAAGGAGTTTCAGATGTGCTGGTCTCTGCGCATGCGGCTCAGCTTCACGGCGCAGGGCGCGCCCCGCAAGCAGCGCGCAGCAAACGCATCTTGCAATATCATGGCAGCGCCGTCGCATGGAGGCTTGGCACGGCTGACGCGATTGGCGAGCGTTCGGCAGGGCGAGCCGAGGCGCGCGCAGCACCTTGTCAAGCTGCCCAGCGACAGCAACGCGATCGACATCAACTGCGACTCCGATTGGGTGGGCGACCTGGCGGATCACATGAGCACGAGACAGTCTGGGCATGCTGCGGTGAGCGCCCGCTGAGAAGTTCGGCGAGCGCCCAGGGCGCCGCCGCGCTGTCGAGCGGCGTGGCGAAGTTCACGGCAGGAGCGAAGGCCTTGGCAGTCAGTCTCGGCATCAGATACCTAGGAGCCGACCTCGGCATGGAGCTCAGGATCAATGCGCACGCGGACTCTGCGGCGTCGAAGGACAAGTTCGGGCGGAGGGGCGCCGGCAAGATCAGTCACCTCCGCGATCCAGTTCTGCGGGCACAGCAGGAGAGCCCCAGAAGAAGCTCAACGTCAAGACGGTGCTTGGCGAGCAGAAGCCCGCCGACTTTCAATTGGCGCCAAGGAGTTGACGCGGCCGGTGATGGAGAGACACCTCACCACGTTGGGCTTCTACTTCGCCCGAGGGAGTGATACTCGGGCGCTCTCGGCACAGAGCGACTCCGGGCCGGGTCAGATCGGCGGCTTGGGCGTCGGCGGTGGAGGCCCGAGCCCGACCGGCGCGAGGAAGTGCGAGAGGGGCGCGACGGCCGCGCAAGCCGGAGTTATCGGAGGACGGGTTCAAGGCGAAGGCCGCGGGGCCCACGCTTTGCAACCCGACGATGGCGGCGGCGATAGAGGCGGGCGCGTTGGCCGTCGCGGCCGAGGAACTGGGCGGCCCGCGCTTGGCGCGCGGGCGCGGCCCGAGGAGGGCTGCTCAAGACGGAGGATGCCCGCCCGATAGCCGTTCATGATATGAATAAATATTCTCATACGTGGACATTTGCATTGACGTATGCGCGTACGTGTGCGCGCGTTTGCATAGGGAGCCTGGGGGACCGACCACGCGCGCACTGCTGAAAACCCTAGCGCCAGGAACTGCGAATCCGGGGACCCAGCCGCCCACCGAGACCAATCGTGGACTGAAGCCAGATCCAGGATACCGGGAAACCGGCCGCCCATCGAAATCGGCTACCAACATTCGCCGAATTTTCCAACATCCGTTCGGACCCCTACAGCGCAAGCGCCGATTTCGCAAATAACCGAATTCTTGGATGCCGGGCCGATGAGAGCTTCGGGGATCTTGTGTATGCCTGAGGAGTTGGATGAGCCCCGCGCAGCCATGTGCGATTTGTACGACTTGCTTCAGCAATGGTTCACAGGCAAGGATCGGGCTACTTCAAGGCGTTTGGGATGCGTCTTCTTTGGCCGTTCGCAGTGGCGTGGGAGTTTGTGGTTTGCGGACGTGTGTCCCTTCTGTTTTTCTTGTCGGGTGGGGTGGCTGACGAAGGAGAGCGCCATTGGGAACACTATCCTGACGAAAAGCCCAACCATATGTAGTTGTGCGTGCCGCGTTGTGGGTGCCGCTTTCCGTGGATTTGGGGGCCCAGCTCGGCCGGGGGGGTCGCGCGCGGACCTTGCCATTTGGGCCTTCGGTGGGTCCCAAAATGGGCAGGGGGACGAACGCGTACCCTGCCATTGGGGTTTTCGATGGAGTTCCGAAAGCGGCGACGAACCGTGAATTGGGTGTGCCAAAACGGGCAGAGGGGGCGCATGTGGACCTTGCCTGTGGGGTTTTCGGTGGAGCTCCCATAGGGGCCACGATCCGTGTGAGGGGTGTGCCAAACTTGGCGGGGGGTCGCATGCGGACCCTGCCATTTGAGTTTTCGATGGTGCTCCCACTAGGGCGACGAACCGTGTGAGAGTTGTGTCACAGTGTGGGCGGGGACGCATGCGCACCATGCCACTGGGGCCTTCGGTGGAGCTCCCATAGGGGCCACGAACCGTGTGAAGGGTGTTCCGGGATGGTGCGCATGCGGAAAGCAGAAGCATGATTCTGGCGATGTATGTGATGGTGATGATGATGGTGATGATGATGGTGATGATGATGCTGATGTGGATGATGGCGATGACGATGGCGATGGTAATGGCGATGACGATTCGGATTCGAAGTAGGAGGAGGGAGGGGGGACGGAGGGGGAAGAGGAAGGAGGGAATGGACGCGGGTCGTTGTTTCTTCAAAGCGAGGACCCAACACCACAGGATGGTTTGGACAAACAATCCAATCAACGAAATCAACACATGAACCTTGCAAACACAAGCAAACCCAAGGGAAGTGGCAACACAAACAATGCAATATCTACCCTTATCCCCACCCCACCCCCGCCCGATTGAATAAGTACCGGAGTGTGTGTGTGTGTGTGTGTGCCCCTTCTGCTTTCTTTATTTTAGTCATGCATAGATTGTTTGATGTTTCAGTCGTGCTTTGAAGCTGGCGAACCCCACTTGGAACAGGAGGAGGCGATTAAGGAGGCGGAAGGGGAGACGATGGAAGGGCAGAAGGTCGAAGAGACGAAGGAAGAGGGCAATGGGGAAACGGAGGAGCAGGAGAAGAAGGAAACGACGGTAAAGAAGGAGAGAGAGAGAGAGAGAACGAGAGAGTGAGAGAGGGAGACAGACAGGGAGAGGGAGAGGGAGTGGAGGAGGAGGAGGAGGAACAGAGACGGATTCGACACTTGCCAAGGCAGTGGTCCACGGGTGTACACGCCAGAGACTTTCATGCGGGCCACACGTGCGCGCCGCCTTGCGCGTTTGTGGAAACCCGTTCAGAATAAAATCATTTCGAACGCATTTCGCATGTGAGCTCTTCGAAACAACATGACAAGCCAAATTAGCCTGGCGAAGGACCCAACCATATGCAGTCGTGAATACCGCAAATATGAATATCGTTTTCGGTGGCGCTACCTTTGGGTAGGGGAACCGCATGCGGACACCCCCACTGGGGCTTACGGTGGAGCTCCCTATGGGGCCACGAAACGATGCCCTGGGTGGGGGAGCCGCATGCGGACACCCCCATTGGGGCCTACGGTGGAGCTCCCTATGGGACCACGAAACGCTGCCCTGGGTGGGGGAACCGCATGCGGACACCCCCACTGGGGCCTACGGTGGAGCTCCCTATGGGGCTACGAAGCGTGTGAGAGGTGTGCCAAGAGCAGAGGCAAGGAGGGGGAGGAGGGAGGAGGGGGAGGAGGAAGGAAGGAAGGAAGGAAGGTGGAGGGACGCGGGGCACCGTCTCTTCAAAACGAGGACCCAACACCACAGGATGGTTGGGAAAGAAGTCGGCGCGCGCCCTTTGAACAATCACCCTCACCAGATCCATCGATCACCGCCGTCATCGTGGTCGCCAACCGATGCCATTGCCGTTATCATCATCCAATGAACTTCACCACAGACGGATGGACATCATTATCGCCATCGTCATAACCAGCATTGCGGCCGTCATTGCCCTCACCGTCTACCTCGTCATCATCGCAACCACCAGCGCTACCATCACCATTGTTGCGGCCTTTGTCGACGTCATCATGTCACCGTGCCCGCGCGCCAACGCGGCCTGAGAGCCGTGTTGGGAAAGTTCCATCGGTAAGCGCCATCGTGGCTGCGCCGATTGTCCCACACCAGCTGGTCGCCCTCCGCCCGAGCGTTCGCGCGCTAGCGCTGTCGCAGAGATACGGCAGCATGTGCCAATCGGCAGCCGCAATCGTGGCTAGGGGGGCTTTGCTGGACAGGTTGCGGATGGGAGAGTGTGGTGGTTGCGCGAGCAATTGAATTGACGAGTTCAAGCTCTCCACGGTGCTTCGCACCCCACAGACCGCAACACGCACGACGGACATCGAACATGCAAGAGCCCACAGTCTGGGGCATACTCCGGCAAACGCGACGCTATTGCCATGTCGAGTCAGGCAGCATCGAACACGAGGCTTCCAACATCTTTCGCCCCACCCTTGCCCTCCAACCTCTCTCCCTCATCCATCGTCGCTCCTCCCTCCCATGTCTTGTCACTGGCGTATGGACCCCCGCGAACGCAGGAACGTGAAACTGGCGGCCTTGCCCGCGGCCATGCCAGTTCGGATAGGGAGTTATGCAAGCAGCGGTACATCAACGAGGCCATGCGCCAGCCCGCCCTGATGTGGGGACAGGGCGGGAGCGGTGCATACCTTGTCTTCCACCTACCTACAGTGGGCACGCACGATAAGGAGTCTTGGGGCAGACTCTTCGCAAATCTTTGATGGTCCTGAGGTGCCCCAGTACTTCTGTGCCCCCCCCCTCTTTCCCTGGGTCACCTGCTGGCGTCTGCCAGGGCTGGGACGAGAATAAATATGTTCCAGGGCGTTCTGGAACGCTCTCCGAGCGTTCCGGAACGCTCAGAGAAAGGCCGCGGCGCCCGAGGCATTCTCCAGAGCCGCTGGATATCAGAGATTATTCCTTTCTCCGCACCACATTTTATTCGCGTCCTGGCTTCGTCTTGGCGCAGGTCAGTCTCTTATCTGACATGCCTACTGCAGTTCTCCTTCCTCCCCGCCTTCCCTCTTGAAGGGTGCTGGCCGTCGACCGTCAATGGGCAGAGGGTGATCTCATGAGTCATCGGCAGGCAGGCCATTACCACACCATGGGTCCCAGGAGGCCCTGGGAGGCCGCCAAGCCTCTGGCAGGCCTCGTCCTGGTGCCCAGCAGCAGGGCGCAGAGCAGCCAAGCCGCTGTAGAAGTCAAACCGCTCCAGGCCCAGGGGCCCTCTCCTGCTGACCGCTCCTCACATCTGGGCCGAGCCCCGGCTTTAGGGGAACAAGCAAAAATGGCATAAACATAAAAACTCGGAGGTCCGCGCGGATTTCTCGGATCGGCGCTGGGGCCCCCCTGCGGCGCCTCCGCCGCCCCTGGCGCGCTCCGCGCGCCAGGGAGGGGGGTCCAGCGCCGATCCGAGAAATCCGCGCGGACCTCCGAGTTTTTATGTTTATGCCACTTGTTGTTCCCCTACATCTGGGCCGAGCCCCGGCTTGGCCGGGAACAAACGCCGCTGCGCTCCACGTCCAGCCTCCCTTCCCCAGTGGCCAGCACGACGGCTGGGGGGGGGAGCCCTTCTCGCGCCTCGCCGCCTCGGCGCACCGGCGCCCCCGCCGGCTCCCACAGGCGTGCGCGGGCGCTCCGTGCCCTGCGCGTCTCTGTGGGTGCTGGGGGGCGCTTCGGGCGAGGCCAGTGCTTCGGGGTAGACCTCACGAGGGAGAAGAGCGCGGAGGCGAAGCCAGGACAGGGGATGCAAACATCGGACAGGGATACACTGGGGATCTCTGAGCACTGAAATCCTGCGGTTTTGAGAGGATCTAACGGGCGCCGCCGCCTTCCCAGAGCCTTCCGGAGCCTGTCTGTTCCATCACGCTCCTTAACGACATTTCTTTGTTAGTTGAGCGGTTTTGATGGGGCCCATGGGCGTACAGAAAATAGACACAAGTCCCAGGACTCCCTAGATTTCCTATGTGTTCCATGTGTCCTGGATGTGTGTCTTGCCCTCCACTTTCCATCTTGTCCATATTTTCGGTGGAATCGACGATTCTCAGTGTCTGTGTGTCCCAGACACCCGACGCCGCGACGCCTTCAAGATGCGGGACCAGACGCTCTCTCGGGACCCGCCTGCCGTCGTGTACTGTATAATTACACCTTTCTGATGGCCCCACCGCTCGCAGGCGGAGGCTGATATAGTTTGCTTCAGCCGGGATGCGCACGCCATCTAGGAGGGCGCGGAAACACGGAGCCGGAAACAATGGAGAAGGAACGCCCGTCGCATTTTTTCGCGAAGCCAGGATTAATTGGATTCCTTCCCCCCTTCCTAGACGTCCGACGTCGTATTTGTGTTCTCCCCAAAAGTGGCTCCCCACATGTCTTGACCCCTTCCTGGGGACAGGGCTTTTTACCCCAGTGAGCTTCTGCTCTCGATGCTGGGGCCCAGCTAGGGCCCCCAGAGGCCGGAAACTGCCAAACACTGTCCGCCGTGCCACCTGTCACGAGGCGAGGCCAGGGGAGGACTAGCACACGGCACATTCCCGAATCTCGTCGGCCACGCGCCGCCACCTTGCCCCTGCGCCGGCTGAACTAGCATGGGAGGGGGTTGGTGGCACGCAAGAAGTTCAGGGGCGACTTCACTGGCCCCTTCCACAACGGCCCCCTGGCCCTCTCCTCGCGCCCATGCGTGGGCATGCGGCCGGAGTGGAGCTTTGAGGATGAGATGCCCATTTCGGAAAGGGTTTGTAACGGAAGGGATCGGTCATGCTGCGCCCAGAAACGGCGCCTTTCTGGGAAGCGGGCGTTGCTTCATGGGGGGAGCCAGAAACGTCAGGAGGGAGAACAACATACAGACACAATTAAGCGTCGATCCCCAGGAAACTATGCGAACATGTGGATGCTGGGGGGAAGACACAAAAACACTGTCCTTTATGGAAAAATTGGTATCCTCTTATTGGTGTCTATTTGTTTGTGTGTCCCAGGGCCCCTTCAAAACGGAGCTGACGAGAGGTGCACCTCTCGTGCACCGTCGGGGCCCCGTTCGGGCCCTCCCCCTTTCGACCCCGATCCCCGGAAGGCGTCGCCCCCTCTCGCCCAGAAGGCATCGCACGGGCGCCTCCCGAGGGGCATGGGGAGGGGGCTCCTCGGAAGGTCTGCCTCGCTGTGCCCGCTTCTCGCGCGCCGCCACGGGGGGAGGGGCAGAGGGGTACAGGGCATAGGTCGAGGGGGCGCATCAAATAAGGCCATTCACCAAACATGTCCTGCACTTGCTGATGCGATCCGCTTTGAAGGTGTGGCGTACCATGAGGGGGGCTCTTCTTCCGTATGACAGGAGGTGCAGGGCGTGATAGGGTAGAGGAGGAAGGAGGGAGCGAGGGGTTGGACTTCTGAACTCTCTCCTCCTGTCGTCCTCCTCTCACCCCTCCGCCGTCGTCCTGCCTCGACCGCCGCAGGTGAGACTGCAAGAGCAGACGCTGCTCAACGCAAAGCGGGCGCGCCGCCAGCGACGGCGACGAAGATGAGGAGGTCGAGCCGTGGCTAAGCGTCCGAGTCTGCCTAAATGCGTGCCAGCGAACCTCCATGAGCGTCTTGTGCGTCGTATCAGAGGGAACACATGTCTGGTTGATATGAGGCTCGCATCCTATTCTATTGAAAGAACCATGTGCTGTTGCAGTAGTTTTCCGTCTCTAAGGACGTGTCGCAGTAGACCTGTAGGACTACCAGGACGGTCTGTCATTGCTCTGACTGAGGAGGCAGGTTGTAGTGCGCTTTGGTGCCCCAAATCTGTTGCGTTTTCGTACGATGTCCAGCGGCGGGCAGGGGCATTCATAAAAGAGCCGGGTTAGAAGCGAGCACACTCAGGCACCAGCGATGTGCACAGCGCGTTCTCCTTCACTCTGCCCGCTGCTTCCTGCAACGCGGTTGCC
Organism: Prorocentrum cordatum; assembly: GCA_963575745.1. Lineage (NCBI taxonomy): Eukaryota > Dinophyceae > Prorocentrales > Prorocentraceae > Prorocentrum > Prorocentrum cordatum. Next base: position 841,505 of record CAUYUJ010017327.1, read on the forward strand.
TTCGCGCTCCAGCTGCGCCAACGCCCCCGGCTCCTGCGCCAGGCCGTTACGGCGCCCTACGGTCTGCTTCAGTCCGGTTTTGTTTTGCCCCTCTCCTTTTTCTCCTACTCACGACCTCCTTCTCGCGGCCGCTGCAGCCAAGTCCCAGCCCCCCACCCCCTCCCAGACACCCCCTCGATGAAATTCGCCCTCTCCCGCCCGCTCCCAGGAAGATCCCGCCGCCACGGCCTGGCAGCCTCGAGAGGCCAACGGCGTCACCCACCAGATGCACGCACTTCCGGGTGTCCTGCTCGGCGGTGGACCCAGGTGGGGAACGAGAGGGGGCACACCTTCTCGGAGGGCGGCGGATCTTCTCCGAAGCCCTCACGCCGCCTGAGAGGCCGTGCAAGCCCTCTCTGGAACCGCAGGCGGCCTCTCAGCAGGCGCGAGGGCTTCTGAGGCACTCCGTCCGCCCTCCGAGAAGGCCTGCGGCCTCCCACTTCGAGTGCGAGATCGACTGCACAATTCGTTTGCCAAAACTGCTTGTTCGCCGGATCTGCGGGCAATGCGCAGACTGTTCGGGGATCGACTTGCATGACTTGCGCGTGATCTTCGAACAGCCAACGAAAAGCCTGATGGGGTAAGTCAGCTCTGCAGTCGATCTCTCACTCCTCCCTGGGCTCGCCGCCGGCCTGTGACTGCCTCGCAGCGCCGCGTCGCCCCAGTCAAGCCGCCGGGGAGCTCCGTCGCCTCCGCGCTGCCCGCGGTCTCGCGCTGCCGACCGCGGCCAGCACCTCCCCGGCGCCGCAGAGGCCACGGGCGCGGCGGGCCTCGATCTCTCGGCTCGGCCCCCTATGTCAAGCAGTGGCGAAGCGTCCTGGCTCGCCTATAGGCCTACCAAACAATGTTCTAAGAACCTTTTGTGGCTTCCACGAAATGGTCTTAGAACATGTCTTGTTGATATTGTCTTGTTTTAACACATCGTGTTTCTGTTCTAAGAACATTGTTTCTGTTCTTAGAATATTTTTGGGTTCTAAGGGCATTTCGCGGTAGGACTATCGGAATGCCGGGACGGTCGGTCCCTGCTCTACTATGGAGCTCCACTTCGGGACCCAGGGCCCTCTTCTGCTTCGGGCGATCCCCGCCCGAGAACGCGCGGCGGGGTCCCCAGGGAGCAGTGGCTTCCTCGGGGCCTGGCGGCCGCGGTGTGCAGCCGTCGCTCGTCGAAGGCGCGAGGCGGGGTACCCGGGGAGCACCGCCAAGCTTTGGGCCTGGTGGCCGCAAGGTGCACGAGGCGGGCCGAAAGCTTTCTTCTCTTCGGGTGACGGAAAGAGCGAGGTACAAGCGAGTGACGTTGAGTAGGGGGCGAAGCCCTTCTAGGGAGGGGTCCAGGGGAGGGGCGAGGACCGCACGTAAAGTCTAATAGCCCGTTTCCCTCGTATTTTTTTGGAGTGAAGCGGCTCCTGGGCGGCTCCCATGGCCCATTTCTTCCCCAGACGGGCCCAAGACGGCCCAGAGGCACCACAGATCGTCCCAAGACGGCCCCGGAGGAGTCCCAAACGGCCCCCAAACGGTCCAAGAGGGCCCCCAGACGGGCCCAAGACGGCCTACGAGGCCCCAAAGATCATCCCAAGACGACCCCAGAGGCGCCCCAAAGGGGTCCAAAACGGCCCAAGATGGCCCCCAGACGGCCCCAATACGGCCAAGAGGGCCCCGAGGGCCCTAAGAGAGCCCAAGAGGGCCCCAATAGGCTCCCCAGCGCGCCCGAAGAGGAGGAGGGGGAGGAGGAGAAGGAGGGGGAGGAGGAGGA
>CAUYUJ010017327.1:843393-855893 GCA_963575745.1 Prorocentrum cordatum
GGAGGCGGAGCGCGGGGTGACGTAACAAGCTCTCAACGCCAAGGCTCCCAGTACGAACGGTGGTGTGAGTAATTTCGGTCAAGTCCCTGCAGCGCTCTTTCCGTTTCCGTGCCAGCCCAGGTCTACCAGCGCCAACATCTGGTTCCTGGGACCCGCGCCTTGAGGAAGAGCATGGCGCACTTGCGGCAGAAGGCCCCCAGGCAGCCTCACGCAGCTCACAATGGGGCCCGGCCACCTTTGGGCGCCACGCTGGGCCGCCGATGTCGGGGGTCTGGGCTCCCTCCCCGCACGTTGGCAACAATACGCGGTCGCCCTCAGGCAGACAAGCCGCTCAGGGGAGACGCGGTCGGAGGCACCGGGCGGTGCACACCGCCTTCGGCGCCGCCCTCGCCCGCAGCAGCCCCACCAGCGGTGCCCGCCGCCCCTCGTCCGCCGAGTGCCGTGCTGCAGTGCCAGGGCCCTGCCTCCTGGGCGCGCTGCGCTGATTGCCACCATGGTTGGCATCCCTCGCCATGTCGCGACGACGATCTTGAGGGCTCCTGGAGTTTCTGAGGACGCATTCGCAGATGGCCATCGCGCTTGGCTTGCCAGTCTGAGGGGTCGGGACAAGCTCGGGGCTGGTCGTTCGTGAACAGCGCACCCTTCCATTGCCTGTGCCATGTCTGATCAGCCGCGGAGGTGCACCGCGCATAGCTGCGTAACTGCTCATTCTCGGGCGGAGTCCGTGGTGATGTTCCAGGAACGTGGATCTGCATAAGCGTACACTTCTGGGTGTCCGCGCGGATGTCTTGGGTCGGTGCTGGACCCGCCCTCCCCTCCCCGTTGCGCAGAACTCGCCAGGGGGCGCGCGCGCGCCGCCCTTAGAAATCCGCGTGGACTTCCGAAAATGTGTGCCTATGTGTTTTTTCGTTCCTCTAGATGTGCGGTGACCCACCTTGTGTTCCCCCTCCTCCTCCCCATGACAGCGCGGCAGGAGAGGGAGCAGCGCTGGACGCAGAAGATGGAGAAGAGCCCTTTCACAATCGACCTCTGGGCGGAGGAGGGTCCACAGCCGCCGCCGCGCTGTCGCGCTGCGTGGGTCCAGGGCGGTAGTCGCTCCGCGCTGTCGGGGGCGTGCGCTCGATGTGCTGTCGGACCAGTTCCCGCCCAATCAGGTACCACCATCCCAGATCCCTTCGCGTCGTGAAGCAAACAAAAAGCATGAGGAACTGCGTTCCTCATGCTGTACCTATATCTGTGTGCATATATATATATATATACATACATACATATTTATATGTAGTACCTCTCAGTTGCGGGTAACAGCGGGGGGGGCGATCGCGGGGTGCGTCGTGGGTAGGTCGCGGGTGGGTAGCGCAGCGGGTCGCGGGGGGGGTGTCGCGGGGGCTTGCGGTGGGGTCGCGGACGAGGACGACGACAACAGCAGCAACAACAACAACAACATTATCATCACCAGCAACAACAATACAAGTCATTTTCAGATTGTTCGCTCTTCTATGTCTGAGTATCGCTGAACATGTCTGCCCGGAGCCCTGGATGTCCGCCCTCCCCGTCTTCCACCGCATCTCTCCTTGGGGGAAGCCGTTCTTGAACCTGCCACGTGTATCTGGCGCAGCAGGGGAAGGGATGAGGGAAGGGACAGGGGTTATGATGTCCCAACCTACTTCAGCCTTGATCACCAGAAAGAGTTACGAGCGCCCAAAAAGTGCCGAAACTCGAAGGTTGTCACGTGTCGGGCCATGAGAGACACTCGCCCGACACTGTTTCGACACTGTTTCGACACTCTTTTGATACTTTTCCGGGTGCTCGAAGTCATTTCTGGGATGCGGTCCTTAAGTCGGATGGGAATCCGTTCTTTCACCTTCCACGTGCAGTTGGCGCAGCAGGGGAAGGGAGGAGGGAAGGGTCAAGGGGGAGAGACAGGGGGACAGCAGGTGGACAAGGAGGGAAGGTAAGGGACAAGGGAGAAGGGAAGGGAAGGGACAAGGGAGACAAGGGAGAAGGGACAAGGAGGGAGGAGACAAGCAGGGAAGGGACAAGGGGGGAGGGAGAAGGGTGGAGCACGAAGGAGAGAGATCAGCGCAGGAGGGCGGACCGGGGGCGGGAGCAGAGGCGGCCGAACCAGCGCGGGGCCGGTCTGGGCGGACCCAGACGGCCGAGTCGATTGGGCGAGTCGCTGTAGCGTCTCGGGTGCAGCCGGGGCCCCGGTGAAGGGGAGCCGGCTAGTGATGGGTCCCCGAAGCCCAGAAGATGGACTGGAATCGCCAAACCAGGTCTGCCGTGGCTGGCAGGCCCAGACGGCCGAGTCGATTTGGGCGCGTTTGGCGTCAGGCGCGCATGAATCAGGAGGGAAAAAAACACACAGACACAATCCATCGTCGATGCCCCCGGAAATATGGGAACATATGGGAAGTGTGGGGGGGAGACAGCAACCCAGAACATATGGGAAAAGATTGGGAATCCTCGTTATTTGTGTCTCTTTATTTGTGTGTCCCAGGGCCCCTTCAATGAATCGCGAGGCAGGTTGGGGCGATAGCGCGTTGCCCAAGTACATCGTAAGGATATCAAAAGCGAGAGAGTGGTTCTAGAGCGTTGGCGGCGCTGAGTTTGAATTGATTGACAGGAGTGCCGCGCGAGAGCGCGATTCCTCGATGATGCACGAGGTGGTCTCGCGCGAGAGCGCGATCATACAGAAATTGAGGAAATATCAGGCGGGGGCCGTCGTTATGGTAGTTCGGAGGCCAACTAGCCAATCTGAGGCGCAAGACTTGCCCTGGGAGGGGCACTTCAGTCGGAAAAGAAAGGTCACCAGGGGAGGGGTTATCAACAATAATTATTCTTTGGGCAAGAGAGCGCAATACCATCAAGAATCCAGGCAACGGAGCCCCACGTGAACCACTCACCAGACACAATGAATGACCGTTTGGCCCCTTTATTTTGAAATTTGGCTTCTGGGGGCCCTGGCCGGGCCCTGGCCGGGCCCCAGGACAGTCACGCAACTTCTCTGGATGTACAGCTGGTCTTCGGGCTTCGGGAAGGGGTCGAGGAGACCTCTGGGGGTCCACGTTGTGAACGAATCATGACGTTGGGGGTCTGGGCCAGTCCCGTCTAGTCAGGTATCACCTCAGTTACTGCCAAGTCCAAGCGCAAATGTCCGAAAGCAAGTGTTGTAGCACATGGGATTGCAAACGGAGGCCGTCGAATCGGGAGGATCTGTTGCTGGAAAGGATGTTCTAAGGGGGATCTTTCCACCGACGAAAGCATCGCACTCAGGAGCTGACTTGCTCTAGTGTTCTTGGCCTGGCGCGGGACCGTACCCCAGACTTCGGGTAGTTGGCATTACGTTCGCCATAGAGAAATCGGATGCTGAGAGAAGCGGGTCTCAGACCCTTGCTTTCTCTCAGGACCAGCCCTTCATGCTCGACGGTCCAGGGGCCCGTGGAGGGCCCCAGGGCCCGAAGCCATCGAAAACATGCAGGGGGGCGCTTCTTCATGCGAGACGTGAGGCCCCGAAGTCCTCGCACGTGCTTCTCGCAGGGGGTTCTCGCAGTGGCTCCCCAGCCCTCGCACGTGTTTCTCGCGGCGGGGTCTTGCGGAGGGCCCTGGGGCCCGAGCGTACCGCTGGGGCCCCAGCCGCAAGGGCCCCAGTCGTAGAACATCAGCCGGCTTGCATGTGCTCCAGGGCGCCAGCTGTCACGGCACCTGGGGGAGCCATACCAGCAGCGACCAGGAGAGGGCAAGCTGCTTCTCGCAGTTGTGCTCCCTCTAGGTGGGGATGCATGTGCTGCGAACCCCGGCGGCGACGACACCTAGGGGGTTAGGTCGGCCATCAGGGCCGTGGCTGCCCCGATGCCTATGGGGCCTGTTCCTGCCGAGTTGTCCTGTCCAGCACGAAAGAGAGGGATCTGCTCCTGCCTCAGGCGGTCTGCCTCGGACACGTCGACGCCAGCACTGACCACGACTGTGGGGCTTGCCCCGAGTTCGCTACGCCTCTGCCATGGCTCCTGGAGCCTCCAGCGGGGGAGATACGGGCCCCTGTAGTTGCACGTTTCGTTTCAACTCCCGCCAGTGTTCACGATGATTACTCTCCGAATGAAATTTCTCAACTATGCTACAGCACCTCACCCATTCCCCCCTCTCGCCACGTCTCTCGAAGGCCCCAATGACTGCAGCAACCACAGCAAGGGGCACCAGCGTGTTTCCTTTCCGCTCCCCTTACCCCCCCCGGGCCTTCAATCAGAAAGCCTGTCATCTACAAGTGTTAGCCTTTCGGTTGACCTGCTTCTGCCCGCTTCTCAGGCTCGCTGGGTCGGTAAGGTTTCATAGCTTGTCAGGGGCTGTTGCTACTCTGCACTTTGCCATGGTTTCATCCAAGACTGCGGGCATACTCCGCACACCCCTTCCATTCCCTCCCCTTCTCCCTCTCCACAAGCCCTCCTCCCCCTCACCCTTCCTAGACTCTGGCTCCATTCTTCCTCCACCGCCCCATCGCAAGTTGTCGACTGCCCCCCCATGGCCCCATCCAAGATCCACACTTTGCCGGCGGCAGCGCCAACCCCCGCACACCTGGACAACGCTGGGTCGGCGGGCCCAATGGAGAGGGGGGCGCGAAAAGATGTGAAGGATGAGGAGGAGAGGCAGCACTAACGCGACCTAACTAATGGGGTTGACTTTCGTTCAGACCGATGGCGCAAATTACAGATAGTATATATATATATACATATATATTACCCTTGATGACAAGGCCCATGCTGGCTAAGACGAGCTCATCTGAGGTTCTGGGATATAGCGTCTCTGAAGCTCACGTACGCCACATTCAGCTAAGCATGTCAGCATGTCTCTCCGCAGCAGAAAACGCTGAGTCGAGAAATATTCATTCAATGTGTACTCAGCTCCGTTATTTCGCCATCGGGTGAGCAGTGCTGCGATGCAGCGATCTGGCGAGAGTTTAGGTGGGAGGATCACTGAGGGTGGATCTCGCTCGCGAATACCACTAAAGAGGGCATGCCCTCCCCAACCCAGGCCAGGCGAGCGATGCCCAGCGTCCTCCCAGCGGGTGCTATGACAGAGAAACGCTGAAGGGCTTGCTATGTCATAGGTTATCGCAGCAGGGAACAATATGACAGACTCCGAAAACCCTGATCGCCGCTGTGCGACGTAGATGTGCGTTGTCGCTGTAGGCCGTGGGGACAGATCTCACAGTCTCCACTGTTGCTCCACTCTTTGCTGGCACGACTGCTGCACCAGCACCATCTGCACCCCGTCCCTTATGAGGCGTCTATCCAGCACACTGCGAGCGAGTTTGATGCCACAGCAGCTGAACCACGAAGACGAAGGACGGACGCCGTGCGCTCTCGCTCTCCCCCCCGCGCAGGAGAGAGCCGACAGAGAGCACCGCGAGGCCCATAGACAGCCGCACGCCTTCATGGCCGCTTTTTTGCCACAGCTGCGAGCAGGCGGTCTCGGTCGCTTTCGCGTTTTGCCCTCCTGGCAAGCCCTCCGTTGGCAGGGCGCTCTGTATCGACCGGTCCTGTACATCCTGGCAGGGGCAGAATTGCAGCGCCGGCGCCGAATCCCACGCTCGTGGGCTCCAAAGTGCTGAGCGGCAAGCTCGGCTCCTGCGGGAGAAGAGCGGGCACGACCCGTTTTTGTGGAGCTCGGTTTCCTTGGGCGCTCGGTCGCGGCCCTCTCCCTGGGCGTGGCCAATGTGGGGGCTTCCCTGGGCAGCCGTTGTCCCGCGTGCTCGTCCGGCGCGCTTGTGTCCTCCTCGTTCCTCCTCCTCCTCCCCCCCTCCTCTTCTCTTCTGGCTTTTCCGCGTCTGCTCGTGACCCGTTCTCTCGCCGCTGGGCTCCCTCTGGATGGTGAAAAGAGTGGGGCCTCCGAGGGGCCTTCTCCGCCTCCTCCTCCCAGCCTCCTCCTCCTCCTCCTCCGCCTCCTCCTCATCCTCCTCTCCACATCCACAATCCAGCCACAATCCCTTCCCCATCATTCTCCCCCTCCCCCGCCTCCACATCCACAGTCTCGCCTCCGCGCGAGGAGGAGGCGGCGAAGACCCAGGCCTGGCTCATCGACAGGGCGGAGCAGAAGGCTCGCCGCCCACGCGGCAGGAGCCGGGGAGGATGCGCGTGCGGGAGGGGAGGGAGGGGAGGGCCCAGGCCTCCGGTGCCGCCAGCAGGATGGCGGCGGGGGCTGCTTTTGCGAGGCGACTGTTCCCAGGGGCTCTTCTCGGGGCCCACGGGGGGCCTCGGGGAGCGGCCCGAGGCGAAGAGCCGATCCTGGGGATGGGGTTGCCGCGCCAGCTGCTCGCTGGCAGTCTGCTCCCTGCTCCTCTTCCTCCTCCAGATCCTTCTCCAGGCGATGTGTCCATTGATCGAGGTCTCCCCGCCCTGAGAGCCCTGAAGCGTGGGAGGTGCTCTGTGTTCTGTTTTGTTTTTGCGTTCCCCTCCAAGCGCCTTCTCCAGGTTTGCGCGTTCTCCCCACAAGCAGCCCTCGACCGCGGGAGGTCCGCTTCCGAGGCCGCCTGGATCCAATTTTGCTTCGGCACCACGGGGGGTGCTGCTACGCGTAGCTTGGGTCTGCCCCGCTGCAAGACACGTGTTTCGAAGTGTGATGGCGTGTTGTCACCTCCAGGCGCTTGGACAACGAGCTATGCGCAGCTTGTTCGCCGACCCCCTGCGCTGCACCCGCTCCGCACGATCGTCGAGCGTGGTACGCATTGGGCATCCACGGCGTCTGGTTACAGCAGGGACATCGGAGAGTTGCCTAGGCAGGAAGTCCAACGCCGTATTACCAGGCTGCCCCGGCCCAGACTGCCGACGTCGTGCGCTTCCAGGCATGCCCACCCCCAAGAGCTCCATTCTGAGGACGTTGTTTTGCGCCGCGAGTGTTTTTTTATCCGGTCGTGGGTGCCCGAAGGCAGCTCCCGGAAGCTGGCATGTGAGAAGGACCTCCTCGCCGACGCCTTTCGTTCCTCCCATTCTCGGGGGCCGCCGAGTGTACCCCCACGCCGATCCTGGTCAGACCCAGCTCGGGGCAAACAACATCTGCTTACACGCCCTCCCGGCCAAGCCGGGAGGGCGCATGCGCGGATCCTGCGCCCTGGATAGACTTGCCGGCTAGACGTAAGAGTGACCTTTCGCCGGAGTGACCTTTGGTGCGGGCCCAACCGGGTCCCCCAATCGCCGAGCGCGCTGCGATATCAGCGGCTTGCGCGCTCGGTCTTGGCTGCACCGCGCCCCCCCGGATGCCGCGCACCAAGGGTCGCTCTTATTACCCAGGGCCACTCTTGCGTATAGCCGAACTTGGCGAGGATCGGCGTGAGGGTGTTGTCGGTGTCCTTCCACCTCCGCCCCTGCCGCCGCCACTGCAGCTACTGATGAGCGCGTTTTCCACCACCACCACCATAAGTTGGATGGGGCGAAGGGGGAGGAGGAGGAGGAGGAGGAGGAGGAGGAGGAGGAGGAGGAGGGAGGAGGGAGGAGGAGGAGGAGGAGGAGGAGGACCCCCCCCTCCAACTTATGGTGGTGGTGGTGGAAAACACGCTCATCAGCTACAGAACTCACATCTCGACGCCACGGCCTCCACGCACTGCCGTCCTGGGCGCGGGCGGGCTCCCCAGCGCAGCGCGCACGACTCCAGCCTTCGCTCCGCTCCGCTCCGCTCCGCTCCGCCCCTCGACTGCGGCTCCGCGCCCTCCTCCTCCTCCTCCTGGCGTGCCGGGGGGCGGAGAAGCAGGAGGGAAGGAGGAGGAGGAGCAGGAGGAGGAGGGAGGGAGGGAGGGAGGAGGAGGGGGAGGAGGAGGAGGAGGAGCAGGAGGGAGGGAGGGAGGGAGAGAGGGAGGGTGGGAGGCTGGGAGGGAGGGAGTATGAGTATGAGTATGAGTATGACCATAAGACGAAGCCTTGAAAAATGAAGCCACCCACTGACCATCTCCAGGTAGATGAGGGAATGGTACAAGATGTACACGGCCAAAACCGTAGATATTGACACAAGTTCAGCTGAGGTGAAATCGGCTCGATGCGGCACTTCATTCAATGATGCGTTCAAGCACCACTGGTCATCGGGCAACCCCCAAATGGGATCGCGTCCTCCACAGACAGCCCCACAATATCAATACAATAGACCGTACCCGCGTACGAACATGAATTGACCTCTTGATCTCGCCCAAGCCTCTGTGCAAACAAATGGGTCGACAATACACCTTTAAGGCCAGAAAACGTGACAGTGGACACGGCGGGATTGGGGAGTGTCCCACGAGCTCCCAATGCATACCAAAAGCCACCACTCCAGCACAACGCTTGAAATACGCCCAGGTAGCAGGCGGGTGGGTCAATGCCAGCGGCTCCCCCCATCAACCCTGCAACCTGGGGCGGATGCCCTCCACGACGGTCGTGACAGCAGCACCCGCTCGCCTGAAATACGCCCAGACCGCAGGCGGGTGGGTCAATGCCAGCGGCTCCCCCCATTGCCCTGCAGCCTGGGACGGACCACGAAGTCGATGCACAGGAAAGCTTGAAAATTGAGATACAAAAGGGCCCAGTATGTACCCGTGCAGCACGAAAGCGACGTGGACGAAGTAAACCACAAAGTCGCACGTGGCCAGCGCCGATGAGGAACCTGCTGAGGAAAAACTACCTGCATGAATTTCTCTCGGTCCTAGCCAACCCATCGATAAAAGCAAGACCCACACCAGTGAATGCTGCAAAATCTCCAGGTTGCCACAAGCACGCTGCGATGAGACGCCGAGAGTGGCTGCATGACCGGTTGGAGCCAAAAGGGGAGCCGCCCGGTCGCGCGCCGCTTGTGCTTGGGCTGGGAGGGAGGGAGGAGGAGGAGGAGGAGGAGGAGGAGGAAGAGGAGGAGGAGGAGGAGGAGGAGGAGGAGGAGTGTTCGCGCCCACCTCCAGCCGCCCGTTCGGGCCTCCCCCCCGCGGCGTCGCCTCCGCCGCCCGGCGGCGGAGGCGAAGAGGGACGCGTCGCTGAGAGTCCGGGAGGCCCGCGTCCCGGCACGCGCGCTTCTCGACAATCGGCGGCCGCGGCATCTCGATCATCGGCCATGCCCCTGCGTCACCCCAACGTACGCATCCTAGGTGTGCGTCGCCCCCCCCCCCCCCTGGAGCGACGCGCGCGCCGAAAAGTCTCGTAGTATCGGCTCCGTGGTGGGCCCTTGCCTGGCCACAACGCTCGGGAAACGATATACTACAACATGGTTATACGTTATACTATATGATGGTGTCGGGCGCACGCCTCCAAGGAAGAGTCGTAGTATTATATTTCGGTGAATGCTGTGACAGTGACAATGTTGACACATGTTTTACGCGGGATCGTGGTTTAAGCAGCTCACGCCTACAAGACAGGTGGGCTGGAGCCCGTCTGTCTTGTACGCGTGAGCTGCTAGAAATATTTTCCCTTGTTACAAGCGGGTGCTGGAGTCCTCCAACCCGTGGGCTGCGTGAACCACCTTGCTTCCCCTTTTGCAATAAGGTGCTGTAGACCACCTGTCTTGTAGGCATGCGATGCTGGAACCACTTCCTCTCGTAAGCAAACAGCGCCAGAACCAGACCCCGCTTAGGAAGTACAAACACTTACGCGGGCCGGAAGATGTTCATCTTGAGCCCGAGATGTCGGAAGCGCCGTGCCGTTCAAATGAACGAATGTCTGTTGCGTTCGCTTTGAACCAAGACGTGCCACATGCTATGGGAGGAGATGCGGGAGCTGGCCAGGCTCGCTGTGGCGTTCGAGCACCCGTACGGGAGGAGCTTGTGTAATGGCCAGGCCTGCTCTATCGCTCGAGCACCCACACGTTTTGGGAGGGGTTAGGGGAGGTGGCTGGGCTCGCTGTTGCGCTCGAGCTTCCGACCTTGACACTCTGCTTGTCTTCGTCCTCCCCGTCCTGCCTCCTCCTCCTCCTCCTCCTCCTCCTCCTCCTCCTCCTCCTCCTCCATCTCTTTTTCCTCTCCCTGCTCGTCCTCCTATCCTCCTTCCTCCCGCCTTCTCCCCCCTCCTGCGTCCTTCCTCCACCTCCCTCCTTCCTCCTCTTCCTTCTCCTCCTCATCCTCCTCCTCTTCCCTTCTTCCTCCCCCTGCATCCCCCTCCCACCTCCGTCCCCCTCTCTCCTCCTCTACCCTTCCCTTGCCTCCTCCCTCATTCCCGTCCCTGTACCCTGGAAACACTCTCACCAAAGAAGAATCACCGCATTAAATCTGCAGAGCGATAGCTCCGTGGATACCATGTTGCCTCAATTGCAGTGCCCCGTGGATCCACTTTCCTGTGGGTGCATGGGATGAATTAACAGTTAAACATACTCCATCAAAATAAGTGTACCCATAGGTTTTTTGGCACACACGGGACACTGGACCCGCGCAACACAGGAAGAGGATCCGCGACTCTGTTTCACACCCAGAAAGGGATCCTTTTTTAAAACAAAAGAGAGAACATCAAGCATCGATTCACTCCAAGAGGCAAACATTTTCGGTCAGAGGATGTCGGTCGGGGGGATTGGGGGGGCGGGCCCGGGGGGCGTGGGCCCTAGCATTGTAGTCGCGCCTCGCGCACACACGGGGGCAGTTCGCACGTGCTGGCGCGCCTGCGGTCTGTCGATCCGTCCGTCCTGTCGTCGGTCGGTCGGTCGTGGTCGCTCATCGTCGTTTCGGTCGGTCCTCGGATCTCGGTCCTCGGTCCTCGGTCCTCGGTCCTCGGTCGGTCGGTCGGTCGGTCTGATCGTCGGTCGGTCGGTTTGTCGTCGTTTCGGTCGGTCGGTCAGTCCAGTCGTCGATCGTCGGTCGGTCGGGCCGTCGGTCGTCGTCCTCTCGGTCGATGCATCGGTCGGTCGGTCACTCGGTCGGTCACTCGGTCGGTCGGTCGTCGTCGGTCGTAGGTCCTCGGTCGGTCGGTTTGTCCGTCGGTCGTCGTCGGTATTCGTCGGTCGTCGTCGTCGTCGTCGTCGCCGCCGTCGTCGTCGTCGTCGTCGTCGTCGTCGTCGTCGTCGTCGTCGTCGTCGTCGTCGTCGTTGTCTCGGTCGGTCGATCCGTCGGTCGGTCGTCGTCATTTTTGTCGTCGGCCGTCGTCTCCGTCGGTCGATCCGTTGGCTTGTCGGTCGGTCGTCGTCGTCGCTGGCGGGTGTTCAAAACATGACACATGTCCCATGACGACTCCGATTCGTGCCCATGCGCCACAGAAGTTCACTACCAATGTCCATTACCTGACTGTAGTATGTCCTTTTGCGTCCCAGTGCGGCGCGATCCTCCGACCTCATCTACTCGCCCCCCGTTCGGGAGACCTCTAGGCGGGAAAGGCGTCCTGAGGGGAACGGCCCCCCAAGGTTTTTCCCGCTCGCGGGCTCCAGGGGCTCCCTGCGGGCTCCAGGGCTGTCAAAGATCGGCTCAAGATGAAGAGCTGGTCCTGTGGTGGGTTCATGGGTCCAGCCATGGGCGAAAGACAGATTCGTATCCGCGGCCTCTCGGGCTGGGCCCCTGGGCCGCGATCCCACGGACACGTGGCGTTTTCTTGCGGAGGCCCCGCGCGGATCTATCCGCGCGACCGCGTATTGGCAGGATCGCGCCCCAGAATGCAGACCGCGAGGGCGCGGATACGGATATGTGCGTCGCTCTTGATCCAGGACCCGTTCTCTTCGGGACCCGTTTCCTCCATGTTTTGGCAGGTTCGCGTCGTGTTGACTGGCGGCGAACCCGCCGCCGGCTTCGAATGTTGAACGCCGCCGGCGAACGTCAATCCGTCGACGTTGAAAGTTCCGGCGTTTCGGAAACGGCCGATCTTCCGAGGTGGAGCAAGCCCCGCGGTGTCGGAAGTCAACGCGGAAGTCGGCACGATACAGACATACCGTATGGACGTTCAGAGCTGTATGTGAGTGGGGTAAATGATCAGTCGAGGGGAAGGCGAAGGGCAAGCAGCACAGGCAGCAGCGGGAGCACGAGCGGCAGGGACCGAAGCCAGGTACCTCGCAGTGAGCAGGAGCGGCAGGAACCCCAGCCCCGAAGCAGGAATTCTAAAGCATCGCAGTTTTTGTTCCAACAGGTGTCCTGCCGTCGAAAAATGTTTCATCGGAGGTGGATAGACCCTCCTACCCTGACGCGTCGATTAGTGAATTGGCCGTTTTCGGTTTGCGAGAGGGCGTCGCGGCTGTTATTTTTGCGGGTCTAGGTCCGTCGATTTCGGTCCTAGGCCGTTTTCCCGAAAGGGAGGTTTACTAAAGGGAGGTCTGTCCACCGCCGAACTTACCAGCCTGAAACATATCCCTAGCCCTATGAGTGGTACCTCCTCCTCTCGGTGCCGAGCTTGAGGATTCCCGTTGATTCTGAGGGCACATCCCTAAATTGTGATCGCCTTGGGCTTGTCGACTTTCGGGGTAGGGATACTCCCGCGGCATGTCAGGAGTTTGATAATTGCCGTCTTCCAGGTCACGTGACCGTCAAGTAACTATTCGGGGTGACAAGTAGTTCCCGAGGAAAGCTCCGGGGTCCAACACACGTTTCTGCGAATCAC
>CAUYUJ010017327.1:858393-898113 GCA_963575745.1 Prorocentrum cordatum
TATGACTACTACTCCGATTACTACTTCCGGTGCTGCTCCCACATAATTTCCTGCCTCAGAAGGTTCTCCCTCGCAAGGTCCTCATGCAGTATTGTACCACCATTATTGTGCGAAGATGCTCGGGCACCCCCCGCTTGTAGGGTAGGTAGTCCACGGAGGATTTCCCGCTTGGAGATCCAAGAACCACCGCGCAATACCCCGCACCGCCAACAACAGAGCGCAAATCTTGAGACGCGCGACAACATCCGAGCAAACTCACCACAAGTATGGCGGGCGCTGGTTGCGCACGATGACTTGCGCAACCCCCATATAAAGACGACGACGATCACGACGACGACGACGACGAAGACGCCTGCGCCGACTAGATTGGAGACGTAGCGATTTATGTTCCTGCGATCCTTGCGCCAACAAGCTCAAAATTATTCTGTCGTGCAGGGTCGTGCAGGAAGCATCATTAATCCCAGCCGAGAGCTTTAGAGGGGGAAGGGGGGGCAGCGCGAAAGACCTTCTGGGGTTAGGAGGGCCTTGTCGTGGCAAAGATCACCGCGGCCCCTTATGCGCACCGTCACAGGCCAACCTCGCTCGATCAAGCTACCTCACGCAGAGGGGTCGAGCTATGATATGATTGCTCGCCGATGTCTGGGGAAGGGCGCTCCTAGCACGTCCCTGGCACGCTTTTGTCGCCGACTGGTTGTGCAAGGACGCGTTCTTGACTCCAGCATGCGCCGACGGGCGTTTACAGCCAGGAGGGAAAACGCAGACAGACACGAGTAAATTTAGGCTTCGCAGGAAAATCTGGGAAACAACCTTCCACAGGATACACGCACATGTGTTGATTTATGTGTGTGCCCCGAGGCTCCTTCATACATCGCGTTCCAGAAAGCGGGCCCTGCCGTCCGGATTCTAGCAGGGAGTTGGCGAAGGCCAGCGGGTAAGTAGAGCCATGCGGCTCCGCCGGCGGACGCCCGCAAGGGTTCGGCGGAAGCAAGTGCAAAGCAGGATAGCAATTCGGGGACAAAACATCGGCATAAAAAGCTCTGAGGTCCGTGCGGATTCCTCGGATCGGCGCTGGTGCACCCTGGTGGCGCATTCGACGCCGTCCCGCGCGCCAGTGATGGGGTCCGGCGCGGATCCGAGGAATCCGCACGGACATCAGGGACGCAGTGTTTATGCCACTGTGTGGTCCCCGAGTTAATAAATGCCCAGAGAGGGCGCCACGCAGTACTGCCACGGGCCATGCGGATTGATCAATTAACAAGTTGGGCTACAGGCTTGCTCGTGCGCGTCGTGGTCACTGAGGGTGTCGGTTCGTCCTCTCAACGTATTGTCCCCCAGCGGCAGAGAATTGTCTTATAGGTAGTTCCTCCGCATTAGATTCTTCACCGTCATCCAATCGAAGATGCCTACGTCGAATTACCGCCGCCCCCTGCCTTCTGGAGTCGCCCATGTGGCCGAGCGTTGTGGCAAGAGCTATGCCAAGCTAACGGACCCTGTGTTCCCTCAGCCGTTGTGGAAACCCTTCGGCGAACACTTGGGGGAGGATGGCGGGGAAGATCAGGCGGAGGAGGAGGTGGAGGAGGAGGAGGAGGAGGAGGAGAAGCAGCGGGCATCTTGGAAGTCTCTGGGGTCACTCTTGGGGCCTCATGGGAGCTTCCTGGGAGCATCTTCGAGGCATCTTGGTGGCCTCTTTGGGCCTGTTGGGGGCCTTTGGGGGTTTCTCGGGGCCTTTTTGCCCGTCTTAGGGTGTTCCTGGCTGGTCTGACGCCGTCGGAAGCCGTCTTGGGGGCCTCTCTGGACCGATTTGGGGCTCTCTTGGGGCGCTCTAGGCTCCAGGGCCGTCTTGGAGGCCATCTTGAGAGTCTCGAGGGCCCCTTGGACCGTCTTAGGGCCTTCTTGGGGCCATATTTGGGGCCTCCTGTGCTGGTCTGGGGCCATCTTGGAGGCCCCTTGCACGGTCTCGTTCCGTCTCGGGCCATCGGAAGGCCGAACAGAAACGAATGGCAAACATTGTCAAGAACCGAATGTAAATCAATGATTTTGGCCTCGTCGGGCTTTCCTGGAGGCCTTCTTGGGGGCCCCCTGGGCCGTGTTGGAGGCCTCTTGGGTGCAGGCCGTTTTGAGCCACCTTGGAGCCATATTGGGCGTCCCTCTTGGGCTGTCTTGGAGGCCACGTTTGACCATCTTGGGCGAACTTGGGAGGCCATGTTGGACCATCTTGGCCGTCAAGGAGGCCAGATTGACCGAACAAGCCGACGAGGCAGGCTGCAGGCGAAGTGGGCCGCAGCCCCGGGGGGGAGCTCTTTTTGAAAGAGTCAAAACTACCCCGTTACACGGTCTAGCACGCCAGGCACCCCTGCGATGAATCAACAGGGGGCGGCGGATCGCCTACGGCGAATCACCGCCGCCCCCTGCCTTTGTGGAAGCGCCTAGGTGGCCGAACGTTGAGGCCAGACATGCCAAGATATCGGACCAGGTGTTCCCCGAATCGGTTTGTAAAGCATTCGGGGAACACGTGGGCATCTTGAAGGTCATCTTGGCCGCCTGGAGGCCATTTTGACTCTTTCAGGAATTCTCGGAGGATGCCTTGGAGGGCTCTTGGGCCGTCTTGGAGGCCATCTTGAGCGTCTTGGAGGCCTCTTGGGCCGTCGTTGTCCCCTCTTGGGGCCGTCTTGGACCTCTTGGGCGATCTTTGGGGGCATTTGGGCCGTCTCGGGCCGTCGGAAGGCAGAACAAAAGCAAACGCCACAACCCTTCAAAAACCTATGGGCACTCTCAGTGTCGATTTATGCGCGCGGGTCAGTGTTCCCCTCCTCTCCTCCTTGTCCTCCTCGACCTCCTCCTGCTTCCTCCTCCTGGTGCTGGGGGGAAATTCGTTATTTTTCTTTGAACTCGGCTTTAGGTGTGTGGCGGCATCCGCGTTTTGAAGCCTGCTCTTGTGGCTTGCGGCCCGCCCCAGCAGAATGTCGGACTTTAAGTTTTCGTGTTAGTGCACGGTGCTCAGGGTCAGATATATAACATCCGGCAGCTCAGGGTTTTGCTCGATAGGAGTTGGATTCCTGACCGAAGTGTTTTAGGAATTCCAGTAAGCCATCTCTGTCGCCTCCGGGGGGGAATATGACCGGAGCCCGTTTGGGGTGACGTTAACCCGGCCGGCGTTTTTTAGATTTGGCTTATTAATCGCTTCGCTCATGCCGCCGGCCCTGGAGCCCTCTTTAGAGTTCGAGCCTTCATCCAATGGGTGCGGTGGAAAAAATGATTTTGACCTTTTCGGGCCTTCCTGGAGGCCCTCTTGGAGGCCTCTTAGGCCGTCTTGGGCCATCTTAGTGCCATCTTCGGTCGTCTTGAAGAGCCCCTGGCCCGTCCGACGCCGTCGGGAACCTTTTGGGGGGCCTCTCTGAGCCGACTTGGGGCCCTCTTGGAATGCCCCAGGGCCGTCGTAGAGGCCATCTTGGGCGTCTCAAAAGCCTCCTGGGCCGTCTTTGGGGTCTCTTGGGGCCGTCTTTAGGGCCTCTTGGGCCGTTCTGGGGCCATCTTGGAGGCCTCTTGGGCGATCTTTGGGCGATCTTTGGGGGCTCTTGGGCCGTATCGGGCCGTCGGAAGGCCGAACCGAAGCAAATATCAAAATCCTTCAAAACACCTATGAGTAATCAGTGTTTTTGGCCTGTTCGAGCCTTCTTGGAGGCCCTCTTGGGGGCCTCTTGGGCCGTCTTGGGCCAGCTTCGAGCCAACTTCGACAATCTTGCTGGGCTCCTGGCCGTCGGAAGCCGTTGAGGGGGCCTTTCTGGGCCGACTTGGGGCCCTCTTGGGGTGCTCCAGGGCCGTCTTAGAGGCCATCTTGGGTGTCTTGGAGGCCTCTTGGGTCGTCTTTGTGCCCTCTTGGGGCCGTCTTGGGGGCCTCTTGGGCAGTCCTGAGGCCATCTTGGAGGCCTCTTGGGCGCTGTGGGGGCGATCTTGGGGTCCTCTTGGGCCGTCTTGGGTCGTCGGAAAGCAGAGAAGAAGCGAATGCCAAAATCCTTCAAAAACTTAGTAGCATCAGCGATGTTGGCCTCTTCGGGCCCTCTTGGAGGACCTCTTGGGGCCCTCTTTGGCCGTCTTGGAGGCTTCTTGAGCGAACTTGGAGGTATCTTGGACTCTCTCAGGCCGTCTTGGAGGCCGTCTTGGATTATCTTGGGCGGACTAGGAGGCCATCTTGGACCATCTTGGAGGCCATCTTGGGCCAACGTGGCCATCTTGGAGGCCATCTTGAGCCGTCTTGGAGAATTGTTTTCCAGACGTTGAGGTCGTTTGCGGTCCTGGAAGAGCCTCCCGGCACCCCGGCGGGACGGTCCGAAGCCCCAGGGGGAGTTCTTTTCGGAAAAGAAACAAAACTAGAACCGAAGACGTCTGGCACGCCAGGCACCTCTGTTGCAAGCGACAGGGAGCGGCGGATCGAATGGCCTTCGGCCCATCCCGCCACAATGCTTGGGTTGTGGGTATGAAGCCTACTGAATGTTCGCTGGGATCTCGTCGGAGGCCTCTCGGGAGCCTCTTTGAAGCAGTTTGGACGCCTCTTGGTGGCGTGTTGGGGCCTCCTGGTGCCTCTCTAAAGCCTCTTGTGGGCCTCGTGGGGTCTCCTGGGCGCCTATTGGGGCCTCCTGGGGGCCTCAGGCCGGAAGGCCCGGATTTTTGGTTCGTGTTCTTTTTTGCCCCTTTTGGGGCTGTCTTGTGGCCTTCTTGGGCCGTTTTGGGCGCCTTTTTGGCCGTCTTGGGGCCCTCTTGGGCAGTTTTGGTGGGCGCTCTAGGGGGCCTCTGGGGCCGTCTGGGAGCGTCGGGGAGCCGACAAGGCGAAAGCGAATCCATGATTTTGGCCTCTTGGCGCCCTTTTGGGGGGCTTCTTGGAAGTCTTTCGGGCCGTCTGGGGGCCATCTTGAAAGTCTTGGAGCACTCGGGGCTCTTCTGGACCGTCTTGGGGGGCTTCTTGGGGCACTCTTGGCCCGTCGTGGGGCCCTCCTGGGCCGATGAATTCGCGTGGGGACATTTCCCCGGACCCAGGGGGGCACGCGGGAAGCCCCGGGAGATTTCGGACTTTGGGGTCCGGGCCCCTATAACAGACTCCGCAGGAGTGAGCTTTGAGGTGGGAGGATTCGACACAAAAGGACCCGAGGGCACGCCCACTCCGTGCCCAGCGGCACGGTGGCGAACATTACATCCTCGGAGCGAGGTCAATGCTGGCGCATCCAGATGAAACCCGCATGAGAATTTCCGATCCCAACCTATGGTCTATCAGCTGCTCCCCCCTTGCGCCCATCTCAGACTCGTCACTTGCGAGAGGTGAGGGGGGTGGATCGCGCGGGGCGGTCTTTCGCCGGGCGTGGGGGCGTTGGCTCGCTTGAGGGGTTGGTTTCGGTGGGCGTGAGGCGGGGCGGAACGGTCCGTCGGGTGGAGCGGCGCAGAGTACAACCAGGAACACCATGTGGCACAAGTGTTGGCTCGAGGGCGTGCCCCTCCCCTGGGTTCCGTTGTCTGCTGCGCGATGTCTCAGCGGGCCTGCAGGCCAAGAACCTCATCCAGAACAGGGCAATCGCGGAGTCCATAGAGGAGGTCGCGCAGGTGGCCGGGAGGACCGCCGCTCGCGTCGTTCAGAGTGCTCGATGATCCTCAGGGCATGTGTTGGCCCAATGTGTGTGTGTGTGTGTGTGTGTGTGTCTGTGTGTGTGTGTGTGTCTTACCCCGTGCAGCTCTACCGATAGCGCGCTGCCCGTGGTGGCCCTTGCGCCCCTGCACGCGTCGGATGGACAAGCACGAGGTGGCACTGACGGCGCGCTCGGAGCATCACCGAAGAGCCTCCCGCTGCCCACCTTCTGGCCGCCTCGCAGTGGGCGCGCAGATGCTTTGTCATTTGCGCTGCGCGCCTTCGCTGTCCGAGCCTCCATAGATGTTCTTTGTCCTGGAGGGCTGTGCGAGAGCGCGAAGATGGATGTCGGCGGCTCGCCGAGGGGGAAAGCGAGAGGGGGCAGGCCTTTTCAGAACGTGGCGGGTCCTCTCAGGAGCCCCGAGAAGTCCTCTGCGGCTTCGGAGAGAGCTTCGAACGTTTCTCAGAAGGCTGGACCCCTTCGACCCCCTTTGCCTTCGCCCCTTGGCGCGCCGCTGAGGATAGGGCGTGTCCGAAAGGGCCTCGCCTTCGGCATGTCCTCACCCTCGGCGGAAGGTCACCGGAGGCCGGTGGAAGTGAAGCTCGGCCCTCCAGGAGATGCTCCTATTTGGGACCCAGCGCCTCCAGAGCGGGCCAAGCAAGACAAGCGCGCAGCTCCACGCGCGACGTGTCGCGACGGAGCTTCCGCCTCGCACCCTGGGGCGAGGAGGAGAGGCGGGGAGAAGGGGCGAGGGGGGCCCCCCATCTCGCCCTCCCTGCTGCTCCCGCTGCCGTGCCCTCGCTGAAGAGGGGGCGCGGCCCTGCTCCCGCAGGCCGCAGCCCATGCCGCTCGCGCCCCGCTGCTCGGCCCCGCTGCCCGACCCTGTTTCACTGCTTCGGTGCGGGCCCCTCCTCCTCCTCCTCCTCCTCCTCCTCCTCCTCCTCCTCCTCCTCCCCCTCCTCCTCCTCCTCCTCCCCCTCCTCCTCCTCCTCCTCCTCCTCCTCCTCCTCCTCCTCCTCCTCGGACGTCTTGCGGAGTTTCGGGGCGCCGCGGCCGGGGGTGAGGACGAGGAGGGAGCGCTGGGGCCGCCAGGGTGGAGTGGTCGAGGATTTGTACACTGCGCCTCCTCGCCTCCCCTTCCCCTCCCGCAGTAGCCGTGGGGCCCCTGTCGCGTCTGCAGGGGAGGCGAGGGCGAGGGGAGGTAGCTACCGGCCGTCCGCACGAGATTCGACATGTCACAGCCTGCCACGTTGTATGACGAAGCGCTCGTGCTGCGCAGCACAACGGAAAACAATACCCTGTGGGCACGGCACCCTGGACTGTTGGGACTCTGAACTCTTCTGCGGCGTTCCCTGGTCAAGCCTCGGCTTCGCAGAGCGCGCGCCAGGAAGCTTGGTAATTACCCACGACGTGGCTGGTCTGGGCGCTGGCTGGGTACACCAGGGACTGCAGGTCTTGTCAGCGCCCGGCCCTTCCATGACAGGGCTCGCGAGCGCCCTCCACGTGTTCCCAGCGCGCGGCTTCCACGTGCTCCACATGCGCACCCATGCGGCAATATGTGTGCCTCAAGCTTCCGCGTAGACTTCCGCACGTGGCTGGCCGTCGAGCCGCATACGCTTCGAGCTTTCCCGCGCTGCCCCGCGCAGCTGTTTGCTGTTGCCTGCGGCCCCTGTCCAGCCGAGGAAGCCTCAGCTCTGCTGAAGCCCCCTCAGCCAGGAAATTGCCCACCAGCATTGTGGCAGTTCCACCTGGAGGGAACAACTCATGGAGAAAATTTCGACGCACGGCTACAGTTTTCTCTGATGCGCCAATGTTTTTGTTTACAAAGAATTCCCCATTTCACGGTAGGTCATTCTTCGCTCCCTTGATTTGTCTGGTGTTAATTTTATTGGCAACCATATGCTAGACTTCCGAAACGCCGGTTGGAGCTTGGAATTTTCGGATTCCGGTTGCCAGGTAAAACCCATCGGGGGGTTCCCACACCCCAGCGTCGAGTGAATCCGCAGTGGTAGGGTTCGCAGTCGGTCGCAGATCTCAGGCAGTTCCACGGGGTGTAACCATTGCCTGGCCACCGCCTTTTTGATCTGGCGCTCCGTCCTGGTGATCCCTGGTGCTTCTTCAGGTGCGCCGGTAGTTTAGAGGTGTTCTCCCTCGAATTCTTGGACACGACTTCTTTTCCGGTAGCTTACCTAAATTGGTCCCATCTTTAGCCCCCTTGCCTATGCGTCGAGTCTAACGCGCAGGGCCAGCTCACTTTTTATTCCGAGAGTTGGTCCAGGCTCCCTTCCAATTTCTGTTCTCTAGCGTTGCCTTGGCGATGTGCGTTTTTATACGCCTCCATCGGTGGGAGCAGACGCTCCTCCTGGCTGCCTGGGATTGCTAAGAACATTTAATATCTAGCGCAGCCTTTTCAGTCGTACTCTTGGGCCTTCCCCCTCCCACACTTCCTCCCCTTCTGGTGTGCCTCCGTCCCTGGCCAGGCACCGTCGCTGTTCTGGCCCCGGGGTGCCCTCCCACTGCCCCAGCCGCGCCGAGGAGGAAGGACAACTCCAGCGAGAAGGAACGAAACACCCTGCGGTCAATCCAGAAAGGAGAGCCGGCGAGAGAGCAAATGGGGGGCTCTTACATGCACGAGGTGCCAGCAGCGCAGAGAACACGAGCGCTACAATTGCACAAACGTGTATTCAGGCACAGAGAGGGTGAGTGAGGGAGAGGGAAAGAGAGAGAAGCGAGAGAGCGCGGTGGATGCAGCCTTGTCCCATGCCGGCGCGGCGCCATGGACAAATAAACGAATTAACACGGGCGGAACGGAAGCGGGAGCAGGGCGAGGGGGGTTCTCGCGAGGTAGGAGGGGGCCAGCCGCGCCCGGGAGGGATCCAAGCCAAAGGTATAGTGCGACGCTCGCAGGTCACGCCAGGGGGTCCGCCAGGGGAGCCCCCGGAGGCCAATGCTGACCTCCCGAGCGGGGCCGTTTGCGTGAGATCACCCGGGATGGCACCCAGAGGCCAGCGCTGACCCACCGCACACGGAACCAATGCTGAACTCCCGCGCAGGGGGTGCGCCTTGAGGCCAATGCGGGCCTCCCGCAGGCGAGCCTATCTGCGGGAGGCCAGCATCGGCCGCCAGGGGAGGCCCCCACCCCAGGCACATGCGGACCTTCCGCAAATGGAACCACCTTCGGGTGGTGCGCATTGGCCGCCAGGGGGGGCACCCAGAGGTAAATGCTGACGCAAATGGAGCCATGTGCGGGAAGTTCGCACTGGCCGCCAGGGAGTGCCTCCAGAGGCAGATGCTGACTTCCCGCGCACGGAGTCACTTGCCGCCAGGGGAGGTCCTCATAGGCCGTAAGGGGATGCCCCCCAGGGGCCAGTGCGAGCTTCCCGGAGCTCGCTTCACTTGAGGAGGGTCAGCATTGGCCTCTGGGGGCCATCACTGGCGGCAGCCGCAGACTTCCTCCAAATTGCAGCACTTGTGGGAGGTTCGCGTTGGCCTCTGGGGGGGGCGATGTCTGGCGGCCAATGCGGGCCTCCCACGAGATCGACGTCCACTTGCGGGAGGTCCGCATTGGCTGCTGGCTGCCTCAGAGGAGCCGCTAAGGCGGACCTGCTTGAATTTGTTGATTGGCTGAAGGTCTTATCCGGCGGCTTCACAGGGCTGTTTTTTTCCCTACCCATAGCAGGCCGGGAAGTAGCAGGATGATGAATGTGAGAGCAGGTAGAGTAGGGAGAGAATAACGACCCAGAAGAAATATTTCGCAGAGGAGGATCAGTAGGATGTGGATGAGGACGGTGACGCTGAGCTTGTGGAGAGGGAGGTAGACTTGAGTGAAGAGGGGATCGGGGAGTAGGTAAAGTGGCGGGGAGAGGGAGGAGGAGGAGGAGGAGGAGGAAGATGATGCGGATGGGAGTGGGAGGAATAGAAGGAGGAGAGGAGGAGGAAGAGGAGGCGGAGGAGGCGGACGAGGAGGAGGAGGAGGAACAGCAGCAGCAGCAGCAGCAGGATATGCCATAGGTCCTCCGTCGCGATATTTTCCGTTGAGGGAAGTTCCCCGCTGGAGAAACACTGCTTGAGAACCCGAAGGTGTGCCAGGACACCGCTCCTGGGACCCCTACGCCGCGAATTGCCGCTACTGCTGCGTCTCGACGATCCCGAACCCTGCCAGAAGACCACCCCTGGGACCTCAGCCCGCGCAGCCCTGGAGCCTGAGGGCGAAGAGGGGGGGAGGGGGGGGGCAGCGGGAGGAGGAAGGAGGAAGGAGAAGGAAGGGGGGGGGAGTCGTTACCATACGCTCCCTGCCGCCGTCGATGTATAGATAACCACATACGCAGACACAAGCTTGGCTGTCTGCAGCTATTCGTGGTTCGGAGAGGAAAAAAACCCGCGCCCGCCCCCGCGCGCGCGTGCTCATACTGTATACTTGCCTTACCCAAAGCTTAACGGGAGACACATATCCTTTTACATCCCACGATGTCCATTGGCCCGCTAGCATGGACCCCAACAGTGATAACTACCTTACTTGACGATATTGGCCAGGTTGGGCCTAAGTTGGGTAAAGATGGGCTATCAGCCGAAAGCTCTGGGCTATGGACAGTCGACCATGTCGATAAAGATGGGGCAAGTATGAGTACCTCCGTGAACGTGGAGAAGAACACGGGAGGGAGGACCAGCCCCAAAGGTGTGGAAATGTTTAAGGAACGAGTCGACGGACCGACAAAGTCGACCTCACAACGCATCCGAGAGACAAACGCAACAATGTTGCAGAATATCAATTCACCTGAGAGACCAATACCACCTGCAGAGGAGGATGACAAGGCCATTGAGAAGCTGATCAAGAAGAACCCCTTCTCCAAAATACGAACCCCGTCTCCAGCAGGTGGGCCATCGGGATAGCATAATACCCCTGTCAACCGTGTGCGAGAAGACACCCCCGTTCCAGATGATGACATCGACGAAGAGGATGATTGGTATGGGGGAAAGCCTTGCCCGCGCAACCCGCTGTCGGGGGGCGTTGATCAGGCCTATGTCGCGAACTCCAGTTCATCGGACGAGGACGACGAGACCGAGCACATCGCCGCGCCGGTAAAGGCGATGACAATATCGAGCTCGTCCGAGAAGAGTTTTGGATCGACGTCCGATCGAGCCCCGGAGAAGCGGGATACGGACTATGTCCGGAGAAAGGGACAGTGTCGAACGTCAAAAGGACCTCGCGGCCTCGTCCGGGGGGTCTGGGATAGAGATTCGTCACGGAAAAACCCCTAGGGGCGACCCGGTGGACGTGAAACAATCTCCGTACGAAAAGCGCCCCAAGACCGAGCCTGGCGGCTCGAGTGGTCCAGAGGGCCCCGAGCCAGTCCCTGATCTGAAACCCCGTGGAAGGCAGTTATTCGAGTCACCCGGCTCAATTTCCAGGAGGTCGAGGTCGGGAAAGGGCGGCCGAAGTCGCAACTCACGGGGATCCATTCACGGGCCCTCTATGTCCAGGTCATCTACGTCTCGATTCTCATTTAGGGAGTCATGTGCGAATCACGGGCCGACGTGCGAGCCGGGCCCCGAGAGTCGGTGTCCGGGCAGGACTGCCGATGATCTACCATGTCAGAAGCCCGTGTGCCGAGGCTGTTCCGTACAGTGTGGCCTGTGCAATCTAGCGTAGCTTTGCCAGGGATGCCTGCCACCGAAGCAACGCAATTGCTTTGCGCATAAACACCCCGAGTGGGAGTTGCAACAGGAAATGAGGCAAAGCCAAATTGAGCAGGAGCGCGTCTCCGAAATAGCGGCCATTCGCACAATGATGGCGCACGTGGAAGCAAGGCAGAGAGCGCAGAATGAACAGGCGGCACAGCAGGCCGAACATGAGCTTAATGCAATTCTCAAAAAGGAAAAGGAGCAGCAGGATGTCCTCTATGAGGCCGCATTAAAAGCAGATGAAGAGGCCCAGGAACAGAGAAGGGCCGAACAGGCTATCGCGGAACAGGCCCGACAACCACTCCGCGGGACGCAGGGCGGAGAAGCGAAGTTCGAGGAACAGGTTCGCGCCAAGCCCCGAGAGGCAACCATGGCGCAGGAACGGTCTGTTTCCGAGGCGGATCAGATCGCAGCCGAGTCTATCGCCGAGAGGCGCCAGTTGGAGCAGAAAGCTGTCGAGGCGAAGAGGACAGCGGACATGGCCCTACAGGAAGCCCAGGCTAAACAGCGACAGCTGGAGGACGAAACCAGGAATGCACAGATGGGGGCAGCCCGCGCGCAAGCCAAACTCCAGCGAGTTTCTGATTCAGCTATGGCGATTCGCGGGGAGGCATGCGGAGAAGCCCAAGCGTTGATCCGAGTCAGGACGGAAGCCCTCGCAGAGCACGAGGCAGCCCTACGAAAGGCAACAGAGTTGAAATCGCTGCAACGCAATGCCCAGATAGCTGCGGCAACTTCCCAGGCAGGCCACGCACATGCGAAATCCGAGGCAGAAGAGGCAATGCAAGCACTGCGGAGAGAGCTGAAATGCAAGCTCAGGCCGAAGTTGAGGAGACAAAGCAGCGCCACCACAGAGCAGCTGTTTCGAACGCGCAGGAATGGGAAGCACGTCGCGCACAATCCCACCGACAACAGGCCTTGCAGATGGCGCAGGATAGGCTCCAAGGCGTGACCAGCACGGTAAGGCGAGCCGTCTCCGCATCGGCGATTCGGATCCGCCCCGTCGGTGGGGCGATGTCCCATCGGGAGGATTCGCGGTCCAGGCCGGCTACATCAGATGCGACCGGGTGCTCTACATGCCACGAGGCTGACGCCCCGCGCACATGCCAAATATGCCATAGACAGTTTTGTGAACATCATTTTGACTGGGTCATGCGGCGGCGTGCGCAGTGCGAAGCCGATCGCATGCGTGGCCATGAGATAGCGCTGAGAAGACAGCATGAAGAGGAGGAAGCCATGGCGAAGAAAAGGATGCGAGAAGAGGAAGAAGCCAAGCGGTCCAGAGACATGCAAAGGGCCAATGAAGAGGCAGTAGCCCTTCGACGCATTCACGAGCTTGCAGAGAGAGCCGAACAGCGTGCGCTCGCGATGGAGAAAGAAGCGCAAGCGCGGGCTGAGGAGATGCGCGAAAAGGCGGAGGCAACCATAAGAGAATCAGAGATTGCCGCTGCCAAGGCCCATCGAAGGGAATCGGCCCCCAGCAGGATGCAGGAAAAATTAAAACATATGAAGAAAAAGAAACCGAACGGACCGCTTGTCAGCACTTTCCCTGGATGCACTCCGCCAGCCCGGCCGAAGAAAGCCGCGGCCACTGCGGGGGACCTCGCAGGGGATGGCGATCAGCCCCTGCACCAGGGCAGTGCCCGCGGTGACGGAGACGGGCCGGGGAAGAGAAGAAGGGTGGGTCCGGTCGCGTGCCTGGGGGCGGCAACCCCGACGACGGCGGCGACGGCGATGATGGCGACGAAGACGATTCCGATGATGCAGACGACTCCGAAGAGGAGGATTCCGAAGAAGGAGATTCCGACGACGAGGATGATGAATTCTCCGAGGAGGAAGATGAGGATGCAGCGAACCGTAGAGTCAGACGATACGCTTATGCCCAGATAGCCGGGCAAGGCGATCCGGGGGGTGGGGGGCCACCGCCCTCGGGACCTCCAGGGGGAGGCGGGGGCCCAGGGGTCCCGGACTCTGGCGGTCTGGCCCCTGTGGTGACGCCGTGGATTGCGGCAAATCGAATCGACGAGATAACTCTGGACCCGCTGCCAGACGCGGGATCCTTCCGCATGTGAAAGCAGTTTGTCATTCGAGCGGTGGCATCGAGGTCGCAGCAGAATCATGCGTTGGCGTCGAAGTGGATCGCCGAGGCATTCGAGCCAAAACTGGTCAAGGCAAAGGCTCTGAAAGACCCAGGACCGTATTTCGGGAACCTGGACATACGTATAGCTGCGGACCTCATCGCGAAGATTCATGAGATTCGAAGGGATCCAAATGCTCCTCTTGCCTTAAGGCACCTTGCTAACGAAGTTGATCTCGCTGACACTGCCCTAATGAAGGACCGGGGATTACTCGCAGTAAGATCGATGCTTCGTACTATCCAAACCCATGCCACTATCCGCGAAGACCATGGTCAGGTGTATACCTGCGAGGACCTTATGGCTATCCAGATCAAAGGGGAAGGCAAGGAGGCTGATCGCGACCCCTACCACTTTTACGATGAATGGGTGAGGGTGACACTGGAGATCGAGAAACCCCACAAGTCCTTCAGGCCATCCATACAGCTACAAGCAGATGAAGAAGTGCCCTTGCATGGCGCTGACTCTTGCTATGTATGACAACAGCAACGACAGGTACGGAAAGGGCATGAAGTCGCATGAATGGTTGCTGGGGGGAATTGCAAACCAGATGCTGAACGACCGGGGAGAAGATAACAGGAGGATCCAAGAACAGCAGATCAACAAGCGAGGGGTGAGACCCAGTGGCGAGAATACTGGTGGGGGAAACAAGGACTCCCTTACCGTGAAAGATGGGGGGCTCAAGAAGTCCGTCATCTGCCGACGTTGGCAGAAGGTGCAATGTCCCCTGAGCCGACAAGACTGCATGTACCTGCGCCCCAAGGAGGCTGCACCCGCATCCCAGCAGAAAAGAAGTAGGACTCAAGTGGCTACACCAGGCCCCTCCAATGGAGGTGCAGCTTGGCAGAGCAGAGGGGGCAGATCATAATCAAGGGGCAAAGGTAAGAACGACAAGAAAGACAGGGGCAAGGGCAAAGGCGACAACAAAGGTGGCATGCAAGACCGCTCGAAGAAACATGATGGATGCGGCAGCAGCCGCGGGAGTAGTAACGGCCCATCAGAGGGAAAGAGCCGGGCTTGCTATGCCTACAGCCGAGGCCCCCATAATTGCAATGGATCTTGCGGTAGAGAGCATCGACCGCTGACGAAACAAGAGAAGCAGGGGCGCGATGCCTGGGGACAAAGTCTCCAGAAGTCTGGGAAAGGGCTGCCGTGCAGCCGCAATGCGGAACAGACGGCCGCAGCCGAAAAGATTGTGAAGGCGTTGAAGTCACAGGCAGCTCCCGCTCAGGGCGGAGGGAAGACGCACGGCGGAAAGTCTGGTGGTCAGAAGGGAAAGAGTAAAGCGAAATGCTTGTACCACCTGGACGGCCAGACGTGCCCCTTCGGCGACAAGTGTTGGCACAAGGCCAACACTCCCGGGCACCCGTGACCCGGGGCGGCGGCGTCTGGCGCCCATGGTGCCGACGCCGCCCGCGCGGGCGCTGTCGCAGTGGCGATCTGCGCGGCCTCCGCAGAACCGGCGCAACTGGCATGTCCGGCTGTGCCCTTCGCCGGGTCACGATCCCGGGCGATGAATCACGGGCCAATGGCCAGCCCAGGAGATAAATGGTCAGACAGCTCTCCAGCTCTCCCTTCATTGAGACGCTGAGATGCCTGATAGCTGGCGGAATCCGATCGTACCCGAGGGGTGCGTTGGACCTGCTGGAGACAGGCAAGCCCGGGCGAAGTTCCCTGCGTCGCGACGCAGGCGGCACCCTTAACTGGATGCAAACTATTGTTCGGACAGACAGGAGGGTACGAATAGACCCTTCGACACACTATCCGACGCCATGGGCCCTGAGGAAGATCAGGGAAGCCGATCCGAGGTCGATAGCCTCGAAGCACGGGGATCCGTTCAGTTTTTCCCAAGAAATGGCAAGAGTGGCGCACGAAGACCACGCGCGTGCATCAGCAGCTCGCCAACAATGACGCGAGAGACTTGGAGCATAATGAAGTATGGAGGTTGTGGCTGGACAAAGAGCCAGCGCCCGCGATTGACGACGCGCGCGATGGCGATGGCGGGGGCGGCAATGCCGATGCCGCGTCGGCCAAGAAGCACAACCGAATAACGAGGGGTAGGGAGACGGTACACCTTGGACCGATGCGGTTCATAATCGACACTGGGTGTGGATCCAATCTGACTGCCCTGAAATATGTACAGCATGCAGGCGCTATAGACATGATGAAGAAACTCCAAGTCCCTATCACATTGAACACGGCCGGGGGGCTTTCCAGTGCCCTCGGAAGCTTGAGAATTGCCTGCGACCGGCTGCTGACTCGTAAAATCGACGCGATAGTCATGCCAGAAACACCGAGCGTGGTATCGGTGGGCGAACTCTGCATAGATCACGGCTACAGTTTCTACTGGAAGAGTGGGAAAGAGCCGTATCTCTTCCTACCCAATGGGATTAGGGTGGACCTGACGGTAGATGACAAAATACCGTACCTCAACACTGGAGGAGGTGAGGCTTTGGGTCTGGTCGACGAGGCAGCTCCCGCCTACCCAATCAGGTTAGCGCGATGGGCGTGTGTGGAGGCGAACGCGACGTCTAGCCTGAACGATCCCGAGCAAGCGGGGGGTCCCCCGCTCCGGGCGGTCAGGCACCGCACCACCGTGGACCTGCACTCGCAAGAAGTGGTGGCGGAACAATCGTATGTGGACGGAGTCTGTAATGACCGTCACGAGTACCACTGCAGGGGCGAGCCCGGCGAGGCCGACCTCCCAGGCAGGGACGACATCACGCATTTCTACTACGAGCCTCGGTTGGCAATCCGGGGGGGCTGGGAGCCTGGCCCAACTGGGGTGGTTAACAGAGTGCCACCGCATAACACCGAGGGCGGCAATGCCGCTGGAGGTGAGAAACAAGCCGCCCCCGCACCTGCAGAGGGGGCGGCAGAAGAACGCGCGGAGGCAATAGGCGCAGTCGATCTCGTCGACGACGATGGCGCCGAGGACCCAATGCAGGAATCAGGGGGTGAGCCAAGTAGAGTCGAACGACTTAAGAGAGAGGCTCTATCAAGAAGGCACCTCATGACGCACCTGCCCAAGAACCCGTACTGCCCGACTTGCACCTGGGCAAAGACGCTCAGAACACAGCAGCGGAAAAGGCAGAACAAGGCACTAAAGAAGTTAAAGCTTTTCTCGGAACCGAAAGCATTCGGAGGCCTATGCACCATGGATCACTGGTTCGCTCTTGATGAACTATCGAGGGGACTTTACGGAGAAGCCTCGTGTGTGACACTGCGTGACCGGTTTACGAGATTCCTGGCGGCAAAAGGCACGTTCGGAAAGTCGGCCGAGCAGGTCACCGACTTCTTAGTGAACCTACGGGCCCCGCACGATAGTTTCGTGCACATTTACTCCGACTCGGCAAGAGAGCTAGAGAAAGCCTGCCAGGATCTGAAGATAGCTCACGATTCCTTTCAGCCGGCTAACAAGAAACAGATCTCCGTAGCGGAGCGCGCCAATGGCGTCGTTCAGGACGGAGCGAGAACCCTGCTCATGACTGCCGGGCTGCCGGCGCAGTTTTGGGCGTTCGCCGCCCCTTACTTCTGCGCATGCCATCGCGCCACGCACGAAGAGAACGGCAAGACTCCGTGGGAGTTGAGATTTGGCGGGCCCTTCAATGCCCCGCTAGTCCCAGTCGGATCTGCAGTCCGATATCTGCCACCGCCGGAACCCATGATAAAACAGCCCAAACTGGCCCCGAGAACGCGAGTCGGCGTATATCTCGGATATGTACAGCATGCGGGGGGCGCGTTGGCCCTGGCCGCTACTGCATGCCGTTGGCGCAACTTGAAGGGTTGAACTTCCTGGTGCGAAGGCAGATAGCAACAGGCCCATCGTGGAGAGAACGGAACAGGTGTGGACCGACACAGCTGTGGAGCAAATGGAAAACGAATCTCCAGATGGGGTTATCGACAATGTCGACAAGGATTCCCCAGTGCATTTCCCGCTGAGGCGAGCCTACGACAAGGCTGCCGCGAACGTTAGCAGTGCCGCACTTGAAACTCTGCTGTCGGGCGGGACTGCCGCGGAAGGACAACGGGAGAAGCCGCGTGCGACATCCGGGGTGGCGTCGGGTTCCCACCAGGGCCCAGCGATGGTTCCCGACACTCCCGACGATCTCGGGATGGAAGGAGCTGAGCCTCACGCCGATGGCGGGTGAGCGGACGAAGAGCAGGGTGGCCATGATCCAACAGATGATGGAGGACCGTCGGGCCCGCCGCCCGATCCAGTGCTCCCGCCCGGTGCCGGGCGAAGGAGAGTTGATTTCAATGCGGTAAGGATCGGCGAGAACTTCGCCGAGACAGAAGTCATTATTGCCAGACAGAGCAAATTCCTTGCGGCCCCCGCGAGGGGAGGACCAAAGGTTGAACAGGTCATGGCAAGAGCAACGCAAAGCCTGGACACGGGAGAGTATTACGAGAAGAACGCCGTAGTTGTAGGTAAGCCTCTCGAGGAGCTAACGAAGCCGCTCCCACTGAAGGGCAAACAAAAGACGGCACATCTTCGAGTGGTATTCTATTATGATCCTTACTACAGGAGGCCGAACGAGGTGGACGTGTACGATGAGGTATACGGAAGCGCTGTCCTCCGACGCACACAGATGGAATCTACTAACCCAGGCGTCCACCCTGACCGATGGTTCAAGACAAGTGGATCGGAACGGAAGAGACTCATTGAATAATACACAACGGAAAAGAAGGGCTTCTATGGATTAGAGGATCCGGGTCCGAACACTGACTTCTCGAGGGAAATAGGCATCGAAATGCCTCGACTGGCGCCGACCTATGTGATGGCGGCGGCCGCCCTTCAAGAAAAAGGCCAGGCGGATGATGATGCGTTGAAAGACTTCCAGGAATGGTGCGCAGAAACGTGCACGCCAGAAGAAGAATCCGAACCATCCGATGGACAGGATTCGAGCACCGACGGTGAAAGTGACTGGGATCGCACGGCGCTTGACTGCGCGGCTGCGGCTCGACGTCGCGGCGCCCCTCGCATGCCCCTTCGCGGGCGAGATGCGGGTCGCGAAACTCACCGGGAAAAAGGGCCGGCGCGCCGGCCGTGCTACAACCCATTCACCGACTCTATGCAGGTTGGTGAAGGGGAGGAACTTCTTGCTCCTCCATCGACGCCAGGCAATGCCCAGGTGATGCACTACGCTTGCGTCGCTCTACCTGTCACCAAGGCCGAGGCGGCCAACAGTGAAAAGGCCCAGAAGGCGTTGATGGATGAGTGGGGGCGTCTTAGAAAGATCAAGACGTGGGGTGAATCAAAAGTTCAAGAGCTCCGCGACGTCAAAGCAAAGATGAAAGGGAAGACCTTCATATCGGGAGACTCTTCGCGATCCTAGTGAAAAAGACGTTGATTTCCCTGAAGGCCACAAAGATCGCACATTCAAAGGGAGAGTAGTCTTTGACCGATCAGATGTTATCGATCAAGACAAGAACGTTGCGCTGTTCCAAGAGCTATCCAGCTGTCCGGCTACCACGCAGGCAAGCAAAGCTGCTGACGCATACGGCTTGTTTGAAGGACACGACATACAACAAGCAGATGCCCGCCAGGCATACAGTCAGTCTAAGCTAGGGGGCACCCTGACGTGGGTGCGATTGCCCAAGGAAGCATGGCCTGAGAGCTGGGGAGGCATGATCGACCCAGTATGCCCTCTGTTATTAGCACTGCATGGGCATCCTGATGCTGGTGGATTATGGGAACAACGCTGCGAGGCGCACGTCATGTCGAAGGGGTTTGCACCAACAACCTGCTGGAGGAGTTGATATATTTCACCCAGAGCTTGAATTGTTCTTAATCGTATACGTTGATGATTTCAAACTCGCGGGTCCCTCTCGAAACCTGGAGACAGGATTGAATCTTATGCTGAGCCCATCTGAGACTGCGCAAGAAGGGATCGATATGGACCCACCTACGCCAGTGGGGAGATACCTCGGATGCGAACGCAGGATTTTGGATAAATCGATAGATTGGCAAGGCGTCGCTCCAACCGTGTTGGACCCGCCGCCTCCGAAGGGCCAAAACGCCGATGGCGCGGCCGAAGCGGGACACCAATCAGCTGCGGTCGCCCATGGCGCAACGCAGCAGGGTACAATGATCCCAATCTACTGCGACAGATCGTTCCACGTCCCCAAAGGGCACGGCGCGTGGGTGAGGTATGACGCCGACGCGAACAGATACCACGCGTCGTTACCGGGCGGGCCCAAGGGAAGAGAGGTCGTCCGAATAATTACCCTAGACTATGAATACACCAGCGGGATGGTGGCACCATCCGCAGC
Organism: Prorocentrum cordatum; assembly: GCA_963575745.1. Classification (NCBI taxonomy): domain Eukaryota; class Dinophyceae; order Prorocentrales; family Prorocentraceae; genus Prorocentrum; species Prorocentrum cordatum. The sequence goes on from CAUYUJ010017327.1 coordinate 878,099, forward strand.
CGTCGCTGAGATGTGCTTCAGGGCACCCCTCCCTGATGGCCCGCGCAACATTTCCACGGCGCTGGTATGCCAAGACCGCGATGCTGAGACCACAGTCTACACTCCTCAGAGCCCCACAGATCAGCGCGGGTCACGCGAGCCACGGTGCGCGGCACCCGCCGCGCCACAGCTACCTCCGACACCAGAGTACAAGCCAGCATTGAAGAAGAAAGTACGAATAATAGAGTATGAGATGGGCGAATTTTTCAAGTCCTGCGTGTCGCTCTACGCTGAGCTCACAGATACCGACCAAAGCACGTACCCATTGTCGGGAACTCCCTGCGGCCCTGAACTCACCTGGCTCGAAGACGGGCAAGGCGGGCCACGCGGAAAACTATTGGCACCTGCCGAAGAGGCTCTAGCAGCGCGTTTGAGAATCGACGCTGCTATGGGGCTTCCCGATGCAGAAATAAACGGGAGGACCTCCAATGGAGGACTCATCAGTTCCTGAGCCCCGGCCACCTATTGCAGCCATAGTGCTGATGAAGATACTCTATGGGGCACGGATGGCACGTCCGGATCTGTTGAACGCAGTCTGCAAGACAGCTGCTTGTGTCACTGAGTGGACCGAACAACAGGATATATATCTGTTTCGCATAATCTGCTATCTGAAAGCAACGGTGGACTACCGCCTAGCGTCCTGGGTCGGAGACCGCCGCGAAGATGCATGGCTGAAACAGTTCGCAGATGCTGATCTGGCAAGTGACATTCGCACTCATCACAGTACAAGTGCCACTGCGCAGTTTCTATGGGGACCTAACGCGAGAGCGCATCAAAGCTGCAATTCACCACGACAGACCGCAGTGCCCCACAGCACACTGGAAGCGGAGATCGCGTCAGCTGACGAGGCACTCAAAAGAGAAATCTTGCCAGCGCTCCCACTGTGGGAGATGCTGCTCGGCCGAAGCCTGAGGGCAGAGTTCATGGAAGACAGCCAAGCCGCCGTGAAGATTTGCAAGGCAGGTGGCTCGCAGAAACTTATGCACCTGCCACGTACTCACCGAATCGACGCTTCTGCCGTTGCTGAGCAGTTCGCCAGGGGAACGGTAAACCTGGCATACTGCCCAGCGCACGATCAGGCCGCCGACGTCGGCACCAAGAGGTTTGAACAGCCACCGTCGTGGGTAAAAGTGCTGTACCTGGTGCAGGTCGTGGCCCCAACCTTCTGGTTAGCCCCGTCGTATCAACAATACCATGGACTCGATATTTGAAGGCGAAACGGGTCTTCCCCTGAGGCCCGGGGGGGTTCTCACGCCGAAGCCAGGAGCGCAGTCCAAGCTACGGAACGGCGGCAAGATACCCAGTAAGAAGGCCAAGAAAAAAGCCTAAAAGACAAAACAAAGGCAAACCTCCGGCTGATTCTCCGCCAAACCCTAAGGTTAATAACCGGGCAGGAACACCAGTTGAGGTCAGTAACGAGCGGAGGATTTACCGTCAGCGAAAGATAAGAGAAGACAAAGAGATGATGGCCCTGTTCACGATAACAGACAATGGGTCAAGCAGTTCAGAGGTACAGGCCCAGTCATTCGATGAAGAGAATGGCCAAGATACCGACGATGAACGGTAGCGATGCTATGATTGCCGCTCTTGATGGCGCTGCAGGTTCCAGCGAGAGATCCCGACAACGCCTTTTCATAGAGTTTTGTTGCGGACCTAACAGTCGGCTAGGAAACCAAGCTCTCATGCCTGACGGTCAATGTAAGGTGGTGCGTCTGACAGAGAAAGAAGATATGACCACCAAAGAAGGAAAAGCGTTCGCGGTGGCCAAGATAATAGAGCTTGAAAAAGAATTCAGGTGCGAAGGCCTTGCCACCGACAGACGCATAACATTGTGGATCTCGATACCGTGTACGGGCGGACCCCCATGGCAATACGTGAACGAGGCCATGTATTACCGCTCTGGTAACGAAAAAGCTCTCAAGCAATTGAGGGGCCACGGTGCACTTTTAAGGAAGTTGTTACGGATAGCTCGCGATTTGGCCCAAGAGGTTATGAAGAGAAAGGGCCAGATTTGTCTCGAGTGGCCGACCCCATGTCGATACTGGAGTGATCCACATGTGAAAGAAGTCCGGGATAAAGTACAACATGGCGAAAATTAGGCTCCATGGATGTGCTTGCGGTCTTGAGAGCAGCAAGGGGCAGTACATGAAAAAACGCCATGGAGCATTGCATCTTCCTCTAGCATGATGGCAGAAGGTTTGATACGTAGGTGTGATGGAAGCCACCAGCATGTGGAAGCGAGAGGAAGGGATTGCAAGCAGGCGGAAGATTACACGGATGACTTTGCGAGACGTGTGCATCCGTTGGCGTTGCAGGTTCTTGCGAGCGAGGCGAGCACGTGAGCAATGTACCACGCCCCCGCTAATGTTGCACCCGCCGTTGTGAGCGTTGGAGTGTCGTTGACCGCTGCTGTTTCGGCTCTTAACGCGGCCCGGGCGCAGCCCCCCGGCGCGGCCGCTTCGCCGGCCATATCTTCCTGCGCGCGCCGCTGCTGCTTGCCGGCGACCCGCAGACAAACCTCAGGCGCCCTCACTGCGCCTTCATCCATCGGTCGCGGGCCCCGCAGGTCCGCAAGCCACGTGTAGAAGGGCACCGGGTTCCCCGCCATCAGCAAGGGACTGCCCTTGAAGGGCGAGCATAGGACAATGTCCTGCATCACTCACGGAAGGTTGCGCGGGCTCTGTGGAACAATGTTCCAGAACGGACAAGATTGCCCGGACGTAGTCGGATACGAGCCCATCAGGCGCATCCTGCAGGACAAGGACATGGAATATTCGGACAAGTTCCATGCGTTTATACAGGAGGTGTCCGGTCTTCTTGGCCTCGCGAAGCAAGTCCTGCGCAATCGCAACCTCGAGCGCCGCTACGCCGCGGGGAGCGCAGTGGACTATGACTTGGGGCGCCCGCAGCGATGCACGTTGCCGCGCGGCCGCTGGGGCAACGCAGACATATTCACCTTCCATGCCACTCAAGGTGCAGACGAGAGTAATGAACACGGCGGCGTCCTTGAGTCGGAATGGGACGTGGGAGCGTTCACCCCTCGCACGATGCCGTGGAGCAAGACCCCGAATCTATATCAGCTGCTGGGGATGCGCCCAGGTGAAGAGATCGGGCGGTACTTCCGCGAGGCGGTCTTTGCTCTGCATGCAGACAAGCGGAGGACGTTCGAGAATGATGGGCTCGATCAGCCCGGTTTGCTGGCGAAGATGATCACGAAGCCGTCATTCCAGCCAACGCTGGACATTCCACAGGATGTCTACCAAGCCATATGGTATTCCGCCAGCGCCGGCAACATTCCCTGGATCGCGGGGCTCGAGCCCTACGCGCAGGGCAAACATCTGCCCGTAATACGGGGGAGACAATCCAATTGGGAAGTGCCGCGTGAATATGGCGGACATCGCCGGGTTGAGGGCCTGAGAGCTGCTGTGATTGGGCCATGGATGGACTCTGAAGCGCACGCAGAATACTGCATCACCCGACCATTTCTCACTCGGGCCCAGAACGAGTCTCTGCTTCAAGCGTGGTTTCAGGCAGTGGCCCACTGATCGACTGTTTAATGACCTGGAGACAATGTCTCCGAGACAATTCTTCAGGTTCTACGAGCGTGAAGTCTGGGACCACGTGGGTCAGTACAGGCCCAATGGGCCGCGGAGGCACATTCCCGACCGGTTTCATTCCATCCATGCCACGATGCCCGACGATGTCGCGTGGACTGGAAGGGTCGGCGGTCCTGCTCGCGCCCCGATTGGGCCAGGGGGAATTTTGCGCTATCTGCAGAGGGAGAACGAGCCTCTTTTGGACAGCCCGCTGTGCAGAAGATGCTGCTGCGGGATGTCTCGCTCATGACCTCGCACGAGGGCGCCACGTTCCAAGACCTGGAGGAGCATGTCAAGAAGTGCGAGACTTACCCAGGAGTCCGGGGTCCCAGCGAGCGGCCGGCATGGTCACACGATCCACGGCCATGCGCAACGCTGGAGGGGCGCCGGAGGTCGCGCAACCAAGAGTACATAGTGGAGTTTCAGGACAGCCTTGTACACTGCGGTTGGCTAAAGCGTGCTGGCTACATATCGCCTGAGCCCGACCACAGGCGTGATCAGGGGCTGCCTGAGTTTGACTTCGACCCAACTCCCTTCTATTCAGCGCCGTTGCCATACTTCAGTTTGCGACAGCCAGCGAGTCTTGCAGGAGGAAACAGCGAGGCGCGTCAACATTGAGCGCGAAGCTGCCCCCCCATCGGCACGCCGTGAACGACTAGAGGCGACCCGCCGAATCGTTGGAATCGTACGAGGGAAGATGGCACGAGGCAACCGTCCCGGGACTGCAGGGCGAGAGGGCCGCCGTCTCCTCCGCCCAAAGCGCCTCCCGGAGGGCGGCCGCCCAAGAAGGCGCCGCCGAGGCCTCCGACGAGACCCCCGGCCCCTAAGGCCCCACCGTCGTACTATGATCAGGGCGAGAGCCGCCCGCCGAAGCCTCATGCTCCCAAGGCGCCACCGCCATACTGGCACCCGAGGCAGGAGGGCCAGCCGAAGCCTCCGGCTCCCGGCGCGGCCCCGAATTACAATGCACCGAACGAGGGACGTACGCCAAAGCCTCAGGCCCCTGGCTCGCCGCCCTCCAATCCCGCCGATGGCGAGGGGAGAGCGCCGAGGTCTCCGGCCTCCGGCGCACCGCCTTCCCATCTGGCCCATGGCGAAGTGAGGATTCCGAAGCCACAAGCTCCGAGTGCGACTCCGGGCCCCGGTGCCCAAGGTGAAGGCTGACGACCAAAGCCGTTCGCACCGGGCTACACCCCTCCGTACAAGGCGCCTCCCCACGGGATGGCACCTCCTCCGGCGCCGCCGCGGGCCGCGCGCGACAGCAGCCAATGGCTGCCGGCCCGTGGGATAACGACCGCGGAAAAGCATAGAAACAGCATCGATGTGCACTCGCCGATAGAACAGGCATCCACGGTTATTGGAATGCCTTGGAGTATTGCCACGAACGGTTCAAATCGGCAGAAAGGCCAGATCCTCGCATGGACATGGAAATATTACCGAACAGCGCACCGAAGCTCGAATACCGCAATGCGGTCGACTCAATCGGGAAAGCGCTTGCCTGCATCATCCGACCCGAAGCGGTGACATCATTCGCCAGGTTAAGCTTCCCGCAGGCTTGCGCTGCACTCAGTAGCCTCATCAGAGTCGCGGGAATCTCTTGTCGCGCTTCAGGAGAGGCTATCTACCTCTATGCGGTTTTTGACGCGCCACTCTCAACATGGCACAAGCCCATTCCGACCCGGACATGGAGCCGCAAGGTGGGAGCCGGCATGAGCGAGAGCGATCGGCTGTATAATGACGTGGAAGACATGGTCTCTTCTGACTCTACGATATCGCTTGTCAACAATAAGGGGGCCGCCGCGTTGAAAGCCGCTCTCCTGCAAGAGCTCCAGAACAGGTCAACCGCAGCTAATGCAACGATCCAGAACGGAGCAAAACTGGATGACATTCGGGCTAACATACGTCCAATGAACTGGACCCCACCACCGGGGGGCTGCGATACTCGCTGCCGTGTCATGATATGGAACGGCAATGAATTATGCGTTCACGGTGAAGGCCAGCAAAGGCGAGTCAAGGGGGCCAGAAGAGAAGATACGCCGTCAGATTACGACGATGTCGAGAGAGACGCACTGTCGATGATAGACGACGTTGTTGACGAACAGGCGTACGTCGCCAACCTTACCGGCGAAATGCTTGTGTTCCTCGCCCTTGGCGATGGTGATAGCTGGAATCAAGCCAAGACCAGTTCAGACTGCACCATTTGGGCCTCGCATCTCGCACCTTTGCGCGGGGGCAAAATCGAAGGCACCTCTACCGAGAGGCCGGTTATAACCCGAAGGTGTTCATGCTCCGCGGCTCGGAGATATATCATCGTGGAGAGCATCCAGAGAACGACAGCTGGCACTTCTTACCCGGCGTCGACAACTACTCATACGCCATAGACCTTGCCGAGTAAATCATAAATGCGACGAAGGTCTGATACGAACTCTGTTGTCCATCCTCCGATAACGTTGAACGGCCGCAAGGCGCTGGGGCGTCAAGTGCCCCGCCGCCGCCGCCGCCAATGGCGCCGCCATCGCCGGCCAAGGCGCCGATGCCTAGGCCCCCAGGCGTGGAAGTACCCGTGGTAAAAGATGTGATATCTACTCAGGGACGATTCGCGAATTGCCAGGTGGGCCGGATATTCCCGTCCGGTGATGTGGGAGCTCCTCAGTACTTGCCGCCCGATTCGGTGAACGTCAATTCTAAGGAGTTCATATCATGGCTGGAAGAGCACCATGACGACAGACCGGCGTGGGCGGATAGGCGATATACTACGGTGCCGTTCAACGGCAATGTCGATATCTACGGGATGGAGATAGAAGCTGGATCTCACATGGAAGTGCTACCGACTGACGAAGGTATGCAGAAAGTGGTCGAAGCGATCGACAAAGGGACGACAATGTTGTTCACGGCGCAGGCGCGCAAGAAGGCTGCGCCGAAGGTAAGCACAGGAAAAAGCGTCTGCTGCTGCAACAGCAACGTCCGACAGTCCGGGCACTATTGGCAAGCCTCTGTGGGGTAGAATTATCCAGAGCGTCCTGCAACATTCGACTATAGAGAATCGAGGGGAGCACACATTCTGTGTTTTCGGGCAGGTTAGGGTGCAATGCCCCGACTTCTTCAACGCGTGCGAGAAGCATCAGGAGGCAGTGGTAGTCGGCAAAAGAGACGGATCGGACACTCTGCCACCGATCGGGACGATACGTGATCATACTCAGGTCGTTGATTATGACCTGATGCTTGTACCGCGTGAGCCCGAAAATGGGATAGAATAATTCTACCTTGTCGAATCGTTCTTCGACGCTGATGAGTGGTATAAAACGTCGAAGGGACGGGTCGCTGCTTGAGATTGGGTGGCGAAGAAGATGCTTCTCGCACGTTCCCCGCGAATCACGGCATAATACTGCACAAGGAGAGAAATTGAATACCTGGTACCGCGACGATTACACACGACGAACTTACCAGACGTATCGTGCTCTGCGTTGTTCGACTGGAGCATGGTGAGGTGCACTGAGACGGAATCCTGCACGGTGCTGGAAATTCCCTTCCGACTGCCTGATTGGGTCAATTACGTTATAGAGGTAGAAAATGGGAATCCTACTCGCGCGCCGCTGGCGTCCGCAAGCTCTACGCGATTCTGAACGCAGGTCGATTTCTCTTTTCTCGGATAAAGTGGGGTATGAGGGCGAACACGGACAAGAAAGCAAAAGATAAAGTTCCCGCCGAGGGTGTATATGCTTTCCATGAAAGCGAGTCGTTCCATCACCTCCACCAGAGTTACAGCCGCGGTGCGGAGCTCTGGGATGGTGGCAACATCGTTACCGTGGACTTCAAGCTCGCTTCCCCACCGGCTTATCGAGGAGGTTTTCGACCGGTCGATTCGGAGTCAAAGGGGCGAAAACAATGCGTGTGCAGTGCGCCAGAGCTGATTGTCAAGCAGCTGTTGCGTTTTTTTTTCTCTCATGACACCATTCCAGGCAAATCAGCAACAGGTGTGGGTCTTCAACTCGGAATATTCACGCCGATTTGAGGTAGATTTCAAGGCGATGGTAGTTCCCGCTCCTGACTTGAAGCACGGCGTGACGATGTCGCAAATCAACGACATGATTCGAGACCAGCTAGAAGCTGAGAAGCCCATCAGACCACTAGACATTGGAAATGTGGAATGAGACATAAAGAGTCGCTACCATACGACAACTCAGAGAGATATTATTGAGGAGCTCCGGGGGGTCAGAAAGAAACAGGTGGGGAACTCCGAACTTGGGAGCTGGAATTACCGCTTTCTGTATTCGGAACACCTGATTACTGATCAGTTCGACAAGCCGATCCTAGTGGCCGATGGCCACCTGGACATCGCTACGCCGCTTGACAAGGCTGGTCTGTCGCTAGAACGCCCGAGTCTGAGGACAATGGGGGTGGGCATGTCTACGCCAAGGGTTTCAATGTGCGATTGGATGGCCTTCCGAAGCAAGAAAAAGAATGAGAAAGCTCCGGAAGAAGCCGATCGCCCAACTCCGGACGATGTCCATGGCAGAACCGAGCCCCGTGGGCAGCGCAGGTCAATGAGCCAAGTCAGGCGGGGAGGTAGACAGGCCATGATACAGGAAGCGGCGATTGCGTGGCGAGAGGCGCAGTCGTGCGGTCGCCCCTCAGGCTGGGGTCATATCGGGCATGCCGGATTCAAGCAGTCGCACACGGTTGATCGCAAACAGCCACACTTCGAAAAAACCCACGGGACGCCATTCACGCAGCCCAGAGATCCGAGGTTCGGAGCCCCGGAACATCAGCCCCCGACGACGTCGAGGGAGAAGCTTGCGAGAATGAGGAACGTCTACGTCACCACATCTCCGGCTGCCCCCTGCATCGAACATCTACATATGCTCGAAAATTGGATGCTTCAGAACGACCAGGATGGTCGCAACCCAGGGTTCGAAGCTCCCCCTGGTGCGAAGGTGCTGCAGATGCATGGATGTGCTCCCGACGGCCATATCGATGCGCGCCTAGGTGCCGGATGCGCAGCAGACGGGCGGATGCTCATCACAAGAGGGCCAAAGCATAAATAATAGAGCATGAGAAGATGGAGTTCGAAACGTGGTGCAGGGCGCAGATCATGGCCGTGACTGTCGTTGAGTCCGACGATTCTTCGTCTGAAAATGAAGAGGAGATAGAGCTGGACGTTGCGGCCGATCAAGAAGGTGAGCGCACCGACGATGTCGAAGATGAATCTGACAGGGCAAAAGAGAGCGCGAAAGCAACTGGACTGGAACTTGTTGCTGCGCTACAAATCGACCCGCAGACTCGTCCGTATGCTCCAGAGGAGGGAACGCCATTCGGTAAACCCGATTTCCTTATCGACGGTAAACTGCCGCTTCCCAAAGAGAAGCAGATATCAGAAGAGGATCTGATGACACTGTGGCCATCGCACGAGGATGTAGGCGATTCAGCCCAGATCGGACTAGAACACGAAGAGCTGACCTATGAGGGGTTACTCGCCAATGGCGAAAGAATCATTCTTCTTGCATCGCCAGGGTACCGCCGGAACAATATTTGTGCATTAACCCTTGAAAATGCGCGACTGATAGATGAATTACACAGCAAAGGGCCAGTGCTCCCGAGCCAGCGCATGGCCTGGGTGATAATAAGTGACTGGCTATCCGCCTAAGCGGATTTCGTGGCCGACCCGCTGTTGGATTACATCAGGCACCTGCCACGAGCCGAGCGTGCCAAGGTAAACAGGTATTTGCGCGCTCGGTACAACAGAATAGAGAGCCGCAGTTTGCCTGGATCAGACAATGCTCTGGTGCCGATGTATCCACACTGACGCCCGAAGCTATATGCTATAGCGAGCGGGCTAGGCCGCGGTGAAGAAGCATTCCGTCTTGCAAAGCTCAGTTTTCATCTGTTTCGACACAGTTCAGCCCATGTGCTGAGTTCAGGAGGATGGGTGGAAGTGGACGTACTGATAAAGATGCTCACTGATGCCGGCTACGATCGCCCGTGGGCCCGGTTTACGCATGCGTTCGCGACGCTTTCACCGCGCGAAGTGCAGTTGCTGGGAGTAGAGATAAATGCGGCTCACGAAGGCCCCACTTGCGTCCAATGGACTGGGACTCAAGCTTCTACGAGATCACGAAGACAGGGTTTGGAGCCTCCGAAATTGACGGAGACACCGACTCGTCCCAGGGAAGTGATGTGGAGAGGTTATATATAACTCCGACAGCGCGACCTCTCCTGATCAGGGCCGTGCATGGTGATTCGCTAAGAATCGTGAGCCCATACCGCAGAAACGTCAGATACGATCCTGGCATGAGCGAGAAGCATGGTGCACTACTGATTCCGATGACTGACGCTGACGTACGACACAGTCATGCCGGGCGGATAGCCCCGCTCTATGACGTGACGACGGGCACCAGGCAGTATGGCACTGTAGCATACACGGTGGCAATGTCCCCAAACGCGCATGAGATCCATGATCTCGACGCGCTGACGCCCGGGGAAATACATGCCCCGGTTAGCTTCGCGGAAGCCGAACACTTAATATAAAGAGACGAACGACGCGTCCGCCAGGCAAGCGACGAGAGATTCCCGACCTTCCTTCATCAGGATGCGGCTTCTAAAGATTTCCTAGGTCGGACTAAGCGATCGGTATTTGACGTACATTTGAAGGACTTCAACGGCAAATACTTCGCCACCAGGAGTGCACGACGCCTGGAGGCGCATCAGCATTGGATTCTGCCAACGGGCCAAATATTTACAATGTCCTGTTGTGGGACAACATTTGGCAGATCTTCGCGTGTTCCGAATCGCCTGGCAACAAGCTGTCATGGCACGTCACCTATGACAGACGGCTAACAATGGTTCAAGCCGTCACCCGCGCCAAGACCGGGTGCATCGACGTGCTGGAGTCAAGGCAGCAGATCCGAGCAGGACACAATGTTAGTCCTTTCGACGAAGGCTCGCTACTGAAGTTCAGCAAGCACCAGGCTGGAAAGACGATCTATGCCTAGTGTGTCACATGGGGCACAAGTCGAGGTACGGCATGATAGGATGTGTCGTTTGCCGTGAAGGGATAATATAATATATGAGGCATCAATGGTATCTGGAGACAAGATGAAACAAGCGATTGACTGGAGAGCCGCAGCCCGAAGGGAATCCAGGCCCGAGGGGATCCAGGCCCGACCATACAGGCCCGTATTGAACCACCAGGGTTCCTCAGAGAGCGAGGGAATCCAGGCCCGTGCCATACACGTAATGACGGCCGGACAATGTCCAGGGCAGCAGTTGTTAAGAATCCGGATCGCACACAGGCGCGCTACCGCGAGGGATGGAGAAAGGATACCTACGACGGGGCCATCACGCGATACTATGCCGCTATGGCGGGCAAGACAGCAACTGTGTCCGCCGAAAGATCGGTGTTCGCATGGGTTCCAGCATCGCCGAATGACAAACGCCCTGTCCATGGCAACAAGGCGCGAGAGATCACGGCACGGAAGCTGGCGCATCGATGGATGTCGTATCAGGTTACAATCGCTACCCGCCAGCTGGACAATCTGCAATCTGCCCGCCATGGAAGTGGTGGGCATATCTGGCCCTGCGCACTATGGTACAGACATGGGAATACTGAACATCTTTGACTGGGACACAATGGACCCTGATGCCATGGGTCTCACAGGGCCTTCCGTAGGATGGCGTCAATGGTGTCGCGAGAACGAAGATTATGTGCCGGAGCGCCTCGACAGTCTCTGGACTGTGACTGAAGATGACATCGAGGAGTTCTGGAGGCCAAGAGAAGAGTTGGCCGCCCCAGAAGATGGAGGGAACAGGGCTGTTCGCCGTCGAGACGCGCGCACACCCCGGGCTCCCTCCGTTAGGCCAAAATCGTGCCCAGGGTAGGCGCGCCCGCTCCAAGAGCCAACGAAGGATTCGGTCCGCAGATGCGCCGATGGCGTTCAGGGGCCGCGCAATGCGCAGGCGAACGGGATCGCGCACACCCAGCAGGGGCCAGAGCACATACCAGGACGACGTGACGAGCAAGGTCAACCAGTACCGTATCAGACAGGCAGCCTATGAGCTGGTGGCGTTCTTCGACACGATTAACGTCTCTCCTACTCACCACAAGGCGGACACTTGGGCGTCATGTGAAGCACAATTATACGCATTGTGGAGTGATCCGCCACGGCTCTGTGCTTATGACCCAGACCTAGGTGATGCAAGTGAGGCATGGCTGGCTGATCAAGTATACAGGGCTACCATCGAAGTCTCGAAGGATTTCCAGTGGACACTGGTTGACATGGATCACGCAAGTAATGATGCCAAACGCGTTCATCGCGAAGAGGTGGACAGGTTCCGTGAGACACTCTCTCGGGAGCTCGACATTGTTAAGTCGCACCACGCGCTCGTCGAGCTAGTTCGCAAGGACAGATATGAATCGGCAGGACTAGCCGAACATTGCAGATGACGCACCTGACATCGAGGCTTGCATGCAATACGTGCTGCAGTCTCAGTCAGACGCACAATTCCGAGGTCAACAGTTCACAGTCGATGCGCTCAGGCATTCGGCGACTGAGAAGATGGCGCTGCACGTGTATGAAGCTGCTGTCTACGCACTACAGGCAGCGCGGAGTGCCACCGCCCCATGACTCGGATGACGAGCGTCGCCCCTCACGTGTGCCAATGGCACGAGGGGATCGGACTCGCCAGCCCGTGGGGACCACCGCACGGGCTGCGCGGTCAATCGGCAGAAAGCGGCCGCATAGTCCTTCGGCGTCACCACCCGCAAGAGTGACAGCGAAACAAGCGGCTGCATTTCCGCCGAACGAGGGTGGCAGGGGCAGTGCGTCTAGCGGCGCCGCTCCGCCCCTTCCAGATGCTACAGGCAAGGGCAAGGGCGGGAAACGACCGAGAGAGCCGTGGAGCGATCGCACGGCCTCACCGCCCGCTGTCTGCCCGTGCCTGTACAGGGACTTCCGCCAAACTGAGTCTGGCGGCGCGGCGTCGTCGTCCTCCCAGCAGCTTCCCGAGGAACCGCGCCGCCCTTGGGCCAGGGGGCACAGCCGAACCCCTACTGACAACGCCTGGAGCGCGTGGAGGGGCATCCCCAGCTGGGGCTGGAGCAAAGGTCCAGGGAAAGACCGCGGGGAGGGCGACTGCGGCAACTGGTCCGATTGCCGCGATGACGACCGGGGCCCGTGGCGCCGCGACAGCGGATGGCGCCGGTAAGCAACAGACGCCTAACGCCAATGGCGTTCTGGAGGCGGTGCCGGCGCATGCGCGCCTAGCTTATCGCTTATCGCCAAAGATTGCGACAAGAAGCGCATTAGGAAGGGCTCGAGGCTGCGGGGGCTTCGCCCCTCCATCAATACCTGCTATCACCGGCCAATGGCCGTGTGATCAATACCACTTGACCTGCGGGCTGCTGGCGGCTGTGAGAGCCTCGCGCCCGCGCGCACTGTAATCCGACGCCGTCGGGAACGAAGAGTCCCGATGGTAGAACGTCGGCCCTGGCCGGCGCTGCGGCCGGGCCGCCGCGGGGAGAGTCGTTACCATGCGCTCCCTGCCGCCGTCGATGTGCGCATATATATATATATATATATATATATACATATATATATATATATATATATATATATATATATATATATATATATATATATATATATATCGGAGGTGAGGGGGCGAGATCGAAGTGGAACGGAGAGCCCCCCTACCAGGACATCGATTTCGGTTTCGTGTTCGTGCGTGCCGTGCGTGCGGGCGAGGGGAAGCTGCGCGGGCGGGCGAGAGGAAAGTCTTCTGTGGCTGGGGCGCGGCCGGACCAAATGATTCTCCGCCGGGCGGCCGGTGGCGCGCGGTGCCCCGCCGGTGCCCCGCCGGTGTCCCGTGTGGCTGAGGCGCGGCCGGACCAAATGTCTCCCTTCCGGGCGGCCGGTGGCCCGCGGTGTCCCGCCGGTGTCCCGCGGTGTCCCGCGGTGTCCCGCGGTGCCCCGCGGTGTCCCGCCGGTGTCCCGCGGTGTCCCGCGATGATGATGATGATGATGACGATGTTGATGCTGATGATGATGATGATGATGATGATGATGATCATGATGGTGATGCTGATGATGATGATGCTGATGATGATGAGGGCGATGATGATGATGATGATGATAGTGATGATCGTGTGAGATCGAGTGTGAGACAGATCGAGTGATATCGATTGTGAGATCGATTGTGAGATCGATAGAGGGAGATCGATCGACGAGACCGATACTGAGATCGATCGTTAGATCGATAGTGAGACCGATCGAGTGAGACGTTGGTTCCTCCCCCCCCGAACCTCCTTATCACCCGAAGGGTGGTCGTATAGGTATATATATGTAACCACATACGCATACACATGCTTGGCTGTCTGCAGCTATTCGTGGTTCGGAGAGGAAAAAGGCCCGCGCCAGCCCCCGCGCGCGCGTGCTCATACTGTATACTTTCCTTACCCAAAGCTTAACGGGATACACATATCCTTTTACATTCTACGATGTCCATTGACCCGCTAGCATGGGCCCCAACAGTGAGAACAACCTTGACGATATTGGCCTGTTTGGGCCGAAGTTGGGTAAAGATTGGGGAAGGAGGAGGAGGAGGAGGAGGGGGAGGAGGAGGAGGAGGAGGAGGAGGAAGAGGAGGAGGAGGAGGAGGAGGAGGAGGAGGAGGAGGAGGAGGGCGAAGGAGGGGAGGGGGAGCGGGACCCAGACCTCTTCGCGAAGGGGGGGGGGGGAGGGGAGGGGAGGAGGGCGAAGGAGGAGGAGGGCGAAGGAGGGGAGGGCTTAGGCCTCTCCGTGGCCGGGGTGCTCTCCAGGGGTGGCCCTCGGACCCGACCTCGGGGGCCCCATCGACCGCCTCGGCGGGTGAGGCCCAGGCGATGGTTTGGGGGCTTTCCATCCGGGAGGGTCGATGGCGGGTGGGGGGAGGCCCTTTTGCGCCATCCCACGGCTGGGGACTGGTGGCCCCGTCTGTGCCCCGCCGTGCCGGCCGCCGCCTCCCCAGCTTCTTATATCTCGTTGCGCTCGCCGCTGCCGGCGGCATCATTACCTCCAGCCTCCCTGGCCAGAGCAACTACCAGGTTCTGCTCGGCTGCAAGCGCGAAGCAGCTGAGCGGCCGCCGCCTCCCACCTCGGCCCATCGTGTGCACTCGCCACCTGTCGCTGCCTGGCCTACCTCACTCTTTTTGTTCCTTTTCCTTCCAGGTTAGTTGTTTTCGCGCACGTCAAGCGGCAAGCCACACGTTTTACGCCCAGCGTTCACCTACCACTCGCCGTGGGTGGGTGGGGGGAACTCAACCACTACACGGGCTACTTCCGCAGGAAGGCGCAGACATCCCCTTTGCTGGTGGGCATCCCAGTTTTGCCTTCAGTCCCGATCTCGGGTGCCCTTCAACCGCTTCGGCGGTTGAGGGCCGCCAAGCGGTGATTGGTGGCCGCCCCGCCGGGATGTTGTATGGTTTGAAGGTGGAGGGGGAGGGGGGGCCTGCGCCATCCCACTTGTGGCGAGCGTGGCTCCGTCTACGCCGGCGCACCAGCCGTCGGCCCCCGACATCCTTGATTCATTTCACTCACACTCGCCGCTGCCAGCATCAGTATCTTCAACGCCCCTGTCCAGCGCAGCATTCATCCAGCCGCAGACGCGCAGCGGTTGAGCGGCGGCCGCCGCCCGCCACCGCCCATCCCGTGCCCCCGCAACGTTGCTTTGGCACGCTTCAAGCAGCAAACCACACGTTTTACGCCCAACCCGCACCTGCCACTCGCCGTAATTATGGACGGGGGTGGCGCACTAATGGGATCGGTGGCGGGTGGGCAGAACTCGACCACTGCACGGGCCACCCCCGAAGGAAGGCACAGACCTCCCTGTGGCCCGTGGGCATCCCAGGGTTGCCCTCAGCCCCGACACCGGGCGCAATTCAGCCTCGTCGGCGGGAGAGGGTCCCCGGGCGGTGACCTTCGCGGGCCTTGGAAACGACAGGGCCGTTTTCTTACTGGCTACGTTTTACCGTTTTTGCCGGTCCCGTCGCGGTTTTTGTAACCGGCTCAGTCGCCGTTGTTTTGCTGGTTCCGTGAGCGCAGCATTCGGGACGAACCCTGCCGCAAGCGCGAAGCGGTTGAGTGGCTGCCGCATCCCACCACTTTCTGCGTTGCTTAACCTACGCCGCCCTCCCTTACCACTTCCTCCAAGATTGGGCGATTTCCCCTGTCGTCGACTGTCCTTCGTTCCTCCCTCGTCCTCCTCCCCCACCAGCGTGCAGGGAACGTAGATGCCCGTGCCCCGCCCCTGGAGGGCCTCTGGGTTCGCTTGTTGATTGCGAAGGCCTTACGGCGGGCACCGCCGACCCTGAAGACGACGAAGATGAAAACGAGGGTGATGAGGAGCAGGAGGAGGAGGAGGAGGAGCAAGAGGAGGAGCAAGAGGAGGGGAGCAAGGGGGGGGAGGAGGAGGAGGAGGAGGAGGAGGAGGAGGAGGAGGGGAGGAGGAGGAGGAGGAGGAGGAGGAGGAGGAGGAGGAGGAGCATCGCTTGTTTATTTTTGCGCTACAGCTGGCCCTAGTTTGATCCTCCCCCACGCGGGCCCTGGGGTGGAGGAGGAGGAGGAGGAAGGAGAGGAGGAGGAGGAGGAGGAGGAGGCGGAGGAAAGGAGGAGGATGAGAGGAGGAGGAGGAGGGTGGAGGGGAGGAGGAGGAGGAGGGGGAAGGAGGAGGAGAGGAGGGGGGGAGGGGAGGGGGAGGAGGAGGAGGAGGAGGAGGAGGAGGGAGGAGGAGGAGGAGGAGGAGGAGAATCGGGGGAGAGGAGGAGGAGAGGAGGAGGAGAGGAGGAAGAGGAGGAGGAGGGAGGAGGGGGAGGAGAATCGGGAGGAGGGAGAGGAGGAGAGGAGGAGGAGGAGAGGAAGAGGAGAGGAGGAGGAGGAAAGAGGAGGAGGAGGGGGAGAATCGGGGCGATTGGGAAAGGGAGGGTGGGGGGCGCCACGCAGAGACGGCACGCCTCGCTGACCCCACGCTCACCGATGCCACCCCCCCTCCTTTCTCATCCCCTCCTCCTGTCTCCTTCCTCTTTTCCTTCCTCCCACTGTCCTCGTCCCTACCTTTTTGTTCCTTCCCCTACGCTCCCGCCCCCTTCCCCCCCCCCCCCGCACCAGCGCTCGCCAAATGGCGGAAGCGGCCGAGGGGGCCAGGCAACGAGCGCTCCGCGAAGATTATGGCACAGAGGCGGGGCGTCATCTCTCTCTCTCTCTATCTCTCTCTCTCTCTCTCTCTCTCTCTCCCGCTCTCTCTCTCTCTCTCTCTCTATCTATCTGTATATATATATATATATATATATATATATATATATTCATATATCTCAATATCCCTCGCTCCTTATGTCTCTCTCTCTCTCGCGCTCCCTCTGTATCCCTTTCTCTCTGGTTGTGTCTCTCTCTCTCTCTCTTTTTCTGTCTCTCTCTCTCTCTCTCTTACACGCTCCCTGTCCCTTTCTACGGTTTTCTTTCTCGGGGGAGAAGAGGGAGTGATAGGAGGAGGAACAAAAAGAGGGAGGAGACCAAGAAGAGAGAGGAACAGGAGATGAAGGAGGCGGCGTCGGACTCATAGTCGCAGGTGGAGGTGCAGGACGAGGGGCAAGGGATGCACGGAGCGAAGCGGGCGATACTTTTTGATGCAGACCTCGGAGGAGGCAAGGCGAGCCTCGTGAGGTAGGCCGGTCATTCACCCCTCCCCCTCCCCCCCCAGCTCCTCTTTACGCTCCTCGCTCCTCCTCCTCCTCCTCCTCCTCCTCCTCCTCCTCCTCCTCAGCAACGGGTACGTCGGCCCCCTCCTCCTCCTCCGCCATGGACAGGTGGCCTCCCTTCCCTCCCACTTCCCCTTAAAACGGAAAGAGGGCCCCCATGGTGGTCCCGGGGGGGCCCGCGTCCTCTTCCCGCGGCGCGCCCGCTGGCGCACGGAGGGGCGGCGTGGAGATGGGAACGCGCGGAGGCGCGTTGCGGCTTCGAACAATGCAGGAGGAGGACGCGGGCTAGATATGGCTTCGAGGGAGACAAAGCTGGAAACGTTGGATGATGCGGAGGGGTACCAGTAGCTGAATGACCAGAGTGCTCACCGCCTTGTGCTTTTCTGGCGTACGGCCATTACAATACATTGCATCCATGGATGCGGTTGCGAAGTCGGTGCATCTGACACAAAGATCTAGCAATATTCCGCATGTAAGCAATAGGAGTTGCCCAATTCTTCGCGTTTTCGAGTTGGCATTGTCGGAGGCCCAGAGGTTGACACGATCACCAATATCGGCGGTGGGTTTCCACCGAGGGATGGCGATCCCGATCTCGGCGATGGTGGTAATACTCGGGCTCCCGAGATGGCCGAAAGATTTCCAAAAACACCCAAATCTGGGATCATCTTCGACCCATGGAGGCAAACCCCTGTGTGGGTGTTGGCGCCCATTTCCAAGCCTCCAACGTTGGGCTGTTTGCACAGAGCCCGGTGTGCGATACACGCACATGCAGTTGTCATCATGTTTGGCCGATCTTCGCCATTGACATGCAGTACTTGCAGCGGTGTTATTGCGGCAGCATTGGACGAGCAGCATTTGAATCGCAGCAGTACTTGCAGCGGTGTTATTCCCACATGAGCGAGCCTGGCTCTACCCTCCCATACGTTCAATGGCCCAGGTGCCTGCGGCAAGCCCCGCCCACGGCACCTGCACAACATTTGAAACACTCAGGACGGCTCTGCTGGATTCTTCGGACAGGTTCGGTGCCAACATCGAGTGGCAGGCTGAGCAGCTCCACTCATGTTGTAATATGACCCGGCCGTGATGATGCACGTCTGCAGCTGGGGAAGGCCGATTTTGTCATCCCCTGCTGCGCAGCACGATGGCTGCCATCACCACGAGGTCGGGCGGCACTGCGGGCATCCGAGGAACGGCGCTGAGCGGCACGCTGGCGAGTGGCACGGGCAGGGCGACGCATTCCGCGTCTCTGGAACACAGCGCCGCGCGAGTTGGCACTGGCTGGACCCGCGGCGCGGCGCCGAGGGGCACGTCGACGAAGAGCAGCAGCGCGACTCCGACTTTTACGAGTGAGCTGGGCGGGTGCGCGAGCGGCCCGCCACCGAGCGGACACTGAGGGGCCAGCGGTGCAGCTGAGTTGGAAGCAGCATTATTTGGATACGCTCAAGCATGACGTGTACAGCGGTGAGCAGCTCGTGGACGCTGCCGCATCGTCGGCACGGGCCGCGCGACGGCCACGAGAACCGACACATCCATCACAGGACCGGCTTGACGAGCATCAGAGGAGACGGACCAGCGGCATTATGTCGACGACGACCCCTCAACGGGCGACTCCCGAGCATCACCCATTACAGTGTTCTGCAATGGCGACCATGGAGACAAACACCACGTCGTTATCAAGCACCACGGAATTGAGCAACCCCATGGCATCCACCGCATCAGTGTTGAGCGCCACGTCGGTAAGCGAAGCTACCGAAACGAGACTCCCACTGGTCCCCTTCCCTATCATTGAGTCGAGCACCGCGCTGCTACACAGCACAATGGAATTGTGCTCCACCGAGCTGTCTACACGACGGAGTCGAGCACCTCGTCAGTATCCGGCACAACGGAATCGAGCGATGCTACGATATCCATCACGACGGAGCCGGGCGCCATCTCGTCATCCAGCATTAGTGCTAGGGGGATCGAGCGCCACGACACTGTCCATCACGAAGCGCTCCGCACAACAACGTTCAGCATGCGGGCTCGTGCAAGAGCCCTGGAGGCTGATCGTGGCCGTTGGCGCTCGCACCTATGATCGAGCACGCTTTAGGCTGGTAGAGGCCTGAGCCCGCTCGCTGCCGAGGCCAGATGCGCTTCTATCTGCCATCTGGTCAGCGCGGCATCGAGTACGGGTGACCCGGATAGGGTGGAGGGGTTGGCGCTTTTTGCTTCTCGATATCCAGAGGGGGATCAATCGTGGGCTGCTCCAGTCCGTTCACGCTGACACCAGCGACTTGACACTTGGCAGGCAGCGAGTTCTGCCGGCTTCGCAAGGGGGTGGCACGAGGTAGAGAGCACCAAGTCTTGCTATGAGACCCCGTGGTCTTCCGCGTGTCTTCAATCTCGGCTTCTACTTCCAGGAGGTCAAGGGCCCCCTCGGTGCTGCAATTTTCGAAACCGAAAATATTCGCAGAGTCCAGCACAGTCGCCGCCCATTGAGTCCAGTTTTATCCTGCGCGTCACCTGCCCAAACTTGGTTCTCTTGCACAGCTGTGCTCTAGAGCTCGGACATCTTTATTTTCGTCGTTCGTCGTGTCGTTCGCCCCCCTCGCCCCCCCCCTGTCCACGCTTCCCAGGGTAGACCCCCTGGGCCACGGAACCTTTTATTTTCGTCGCTC
>CAUYUJ010017328.1:0-21925 GCA_963575745.1 Prorocentrum cordatum
TACTTAGACTAATCATACTAACACTACTCATACTAATAGTGGTAGTACTACTAATCATAATATTAATAAGATAAGAATGCAAGATGATGATGATGATGATAATAATATTATTATTATTATCAATAATAATAATCATAATAATAATAGTAATGATGATAATAATAATAGTAATAATAATAATAATAATAATAATAATAATAATAATAATAATAATAATAATAATAATAATTATAATAATAATAATCATAATAATAATAATAATGATAATGGTACAATCAATAGTAATAAGAATACTACTACTAAGAATAATAAGAATAATCATGATAAGACGAATAATGATAAGAGTATTTATAACTTATAAGCATAATCAGAAGCGGAGGAGTAGGAGGAGGAGGAGGAGGAGGAGGAGGAGGAGGAGGAGGAGAGGCGGAGAGGAGGAGGAGGATGAGTGAGGAGGCGGGAGAGGAGGAGGAGGAGGAGGAGGAGGAGGAGGAGGAGGAGGAGGAGGGGGCGCGAGAGCTGTCAGCTTCCTCGGCCCCTCGAGGGCGGGGCCCCCTCTCGGAGCGCCGCCCCAGCGTGGCATCGGGCATGGTGCACGGGCCCCCCCGATGAGCCCCCCGGCGCGGGAAGGCCCGGGCGCCCTCCCGGAGGGCTCAGCGAGGCCCCGGCCAGGGAGCGCGGCGGTGCTGCAGCGGGGGACCCTCCGCGGTGCTGCAGCGGGCGGTGGCGACGGCGCCCGCGCCCGCGAGGCGTGCCACCGGCGCGAGCTGGCGTGGGCGCGCGTCCGGGACTTGAGGGGCATCGATAGGGTTAAGTCGGGCGTGTCCCTCTGCAGGAGGAATATTCAAAAGTAATCCATACATAGTCCGGGGATGAGTTGTCGATTCTTTTGAACTGTTGAACATTTTTGGGCTATGCTTTATTTTTCGTCCCAAATCCGCCTGTGGGAGGCCATGCCCGACCTAACGATAGGGGGGGACAGGCTCAAGGGGGGGAACGTCGAGCCGGAATGGGCGATGCATCGCCGAGGGCTCGGCGAGAGGCTCCTCATGGCAAAGCCGCACGCTCCTGGGCGGGGTGGGCCACCGGGCCCCCATCGGCGATGCATCGCTGATTCCAGCTCGATGCTTCCCCACCTGGGCTTAAGTCGGGCATGCCCCTCAACAGGAGGATAATTCAAAAGCAGTCAAAAAAATAGTCTGGGGACGATTTGTTTATCATTTATCCCAAGTTTGGATATTTGTTGGGTAGTTTTAGCTCTCGCCCCCAATCCACCTGCAGGAGGACGCGCCCGACCGAACCCTCGGCTTACGGTCGAGATTTTTTTGGATGGCGTGTCGCTCCGCGGGTGCTGGCCCACCGCGCTTCGGCGCGACAGGCCACCCACTCCCCCGGCCCCCCCAGCGTCCCTCCTCCTCCTCCTCCCTCCCTCCTCCTCCTCCTCCTCCTCCTCCTCCTCCTCCTCCTCCTCCTCCTCCTCCTCCTCCAGCGCCAGCGCCCCGAGCCTTCCCGACCCCCCCCCGGCCCCGCGCGGCGCAGCGACCCTCGACCCGCTCGCACATGGCACAGCGTGCCGCCGGGGCCGCCGGGGCGACGCGCCCGCCGAGTACGTCCCCGACACTGCCCTGAGGCCCGGCGCCGCACAGCAAGTGCAACATCCCAGCAGATCGGGAGGGGAGAAAACACGCACAGACAGAGTTCACCGTCGAACCCCTGGGAGATGTCGAAGCATATATGGGAAGTGGGGGGGGGGGGGGGAAGGCAGAGCTCCAAAATATGGCGGAATAGGGGGGATATCAGTATTTGTGCGTATTTATATTGGTGTGTCCCAGGGCCCCTTCGGCAGGGCACGGCCAGAGCTCCAGACCCCCCCACCTCTTTCTGCGCCATGTCGTTCGAGCCGGAGGGGTTCCGTGAGAGGGGGCCCCGCGGGGCCCGACACCGAGCGGAGCGAGAGCGCCCCTTTGCGCAGAGAGTGAGCATGGCAGCGCCAGGATCGCAGGGTCGTCGCTACCCTTTGGTCGGGCCTGTCCCCCTACAGGGGGATTTTCGACGAAACATAAAGCACGTTCCAAAAATGCCCCCTCCCAAAGGCAAACAACATACAAGAAGAATGGTCCCCAGACCATGTTTGGACCATTTTTTGATTCTTTTTGGGGGTATCTTTTTATTTTTCGTCGAAAATCCCCCTGTAGGGGGACAGGCCCGACCCAACGCTACCCCTCAGGACTGGGTCTGCGTGCACGCGCTGGTCGCGGCGGAGAGGGCCTTCCCGCTGCACGGCGCGCCTGGGCCGCCTCGGGCTGTGCCGTGCGCGGCGTGGGACGAGGACGAAGTCGGGCCTGTCCCTCTACAGGAGGAAGATTCAAAGATAGTCCCAAAACATGCTTTCTTTTTTTTGAGTTTACTGGGGACGCTGGGGCCCCTGAAGATCGATCCCCCCTGGCGGTGGCTATGGATAAATCCCCACATCATCATCAAAAAAGTATGGGGACGCCTCTTTTTTTTGCGGGGTTACTTTTGGAGTTTTTTTTTAAATTTCTCGTCCAAAATCCGCCTGTAGGAGGGCACGCCCGACCTGCGACGAGGACGGCGCGGCCGACGCCGCCCTGGCCGCGGCGGAGCGCCGCGGCGGCGCCGCGGCGGCGCCGCCGGCGCGCCCGGAGGCCTTCGGCCGGCTGTCGGCCCTGCTGGTGCTGCTCCCGGCGCACCTGCTCGCCCGCGTCCTGGAGCCCTCGGGGGGAGGGAGCGCGGCCACGCGCAGAGGGTCCGGAGCGAGAGAAGGACGTATGCTTATGTCGGGCGTGTCCCGCTAGAGGTGGATTTTCGACGAAAAATAGAAAATACCCGCAAAATACCCTCCCAAATACCCTAAACAGGTTAAAACATAGTCCAAAAATAGTCCCTGGATTATTTTTGGAATATTTTTTTATTATTTCTGTAGTTTTTTTTTCCCCACATCCAAAGTGGGGTTCTTGTTTTCTCTGCACACCCCCGCGCAGGAGAGAGATCTCACTCACCCCCTCTTCTCCTCGCACTCATTCACACACACATCATCATCACTCGCACTCTCTCACACGCTCACGAACATCATCGTCATCATCGGTATCGGCAACATCCTCATTCAAACATCATCATCGCCACCACCACCCACAATCAATCATCATCCTCTTCACCACTCATCTTCACCACCACTCATCATCCTCATCCTCATCATCGTTGAGTAAAGTGTGAGGAAGTCTCAGGCGGGAGCCCCCTCCCTATGGGGCCCGCAGATCTTGTTGGTAATCCGAGCGGGTCATCGGAACCCTGTAACTGTCGTCACTTTTGGGCTCCCCAGGCCTGAATTTGGAGGAAGTCTCAGGCGGGAGCCTCGTCTGTGAGTGAATTGGGAGGAAGTCTCAGGCGGGAGCTCCCTCCCTATGGGGCCCGCAGATTATGTTGGTAATCCGAGCGGGTCATCGGAACCCTGTAACCGTCGTCACTTTTGGGCTCCTCAAGCCTGAATATGGAGGAAGTCTCAGGCGGGAGCCTCGTCTGTGAGTGAACTGCGAGGAAGTCTCAGGCGGGAGCCCCCTCCCTATGGGGCCCGCAGATCATGTTGGTAATCCGAGCGGGTCATCGGAAACTTGTAACTGTCGTCACTTTTGGGCTCGTCAAGCTTGAATTTGGAGGAAGTCTCAGGCGGGAGCCTCGTCTGTGAGTGAATTGGGAGGAAGTCTCAGGCGGGAGCTCCCTCCCTATGGGGCCCGCAGATCATGTTGGTAATCCGAGCGGTTCATCGGAATCCTGTAACTGTCGTCACTTTTGGGCTCCTCAAGCCTGAATTTGGAGGAAGTCTCAGGCGGGAGCCTCGTCTGTGAGTGAATTTTGAGGAAGGCTCAGGCGGGAGCCCCCTCCCTATTGGGCCCGCAGATCATGTTGGTAATCCGAGCGGGTCATCGGAAACATGTAACTGTCGTCACCTTTGGGCTCCTCAAGCTTGAATTTGGAGGAAGTCTCAGGCGGGAGCCTCGTCTGTGAGTGAATTCTGAGGAAAGCTCAGGCGGGAGCCCCCTCCCTATGGGGCCCCCAGAAGATCATGTTTGTAATCCGGTGAGCGGGTCATCGGAACCCTGTAACTGTCGTCACTTTTGGGCTCCTCAAGCCTGAATATGGAGGAAAGTCTCAGGCGGGAGCCTCGTCTGTGAGTGAACTGCGAGGAAGTCTCAGGCGGGAGCCCCCTCCCTATGGGGCCCGCAGATCATGTTGGTAATCCGAGCAGGTCATCCAAAACCTGTAACTGTCGTCAATGTTGGGTTCTCGCGCTGCCAGAACGCAGTTCCCAGGCCACACTTTGGATGCAACAAGGAAGTTTTTGGGCTCCTCAGGTCGCCGAGGTGCTGCGACAGGGCGCCGAAGGCGCCGACGACGACGGCCAGGCCGAGGCGCGGGCGCGGAGCTTGCTGATGTTCAGGCCCAGCGAAAGGGAGTTCACATGGCAGAGCTCGGGGGCGCACAGCGTGCGCCGCTCGGGGTTCACCCTGACGCACGCGTCCTACCTGACCTCCACGCTGTCGCAGGGCCAGACGCTGCGCAAGGGCGTCACCATCGACTGCGCGAGAGACGAGGACGCTGGCCGCACGGGCATGTCGGACGAGCAGTGGTGGCTGCACCTCTACGTCATGTTCTCCCGCGCCACGTGCATGCGGAACATGCTGATCCTGCGGCCGCCGCCGCGAGAGTTCCTGGAGTGCGGGCCGCCGGCGTCCCTGCGGAAGGCGCTCCTGGAGTTCGACAAGAGAACGGTTTTGTCCAGGGCGGAGGCGAAGCAGCTCGCGGCAGAGCTGGGCTTCGTGCTGCCTTCCGCCTGAGCGCGGCTGCGCCTCGCTCGAAGCCCGCGGGGTTGTCCCAACGGCTTGGTCTTGCGCGCCAACGGCTCGCGGGGTTGTCCCGACAGCCTGGCCCGCGGGGTTGTCCCAACGGCTGCGCGACGTGACCTGTAGAGAACGCGCCTGTGCTGGCCGTGGCGGCGACGGCGCCGAGGAACATCGACATGCGCGCTCATGCAACAGGAAGGGGAGGAGGTGGCGGGGCGCGGAACAAACAGGGGGGCGAGGATGGGGACAACGTAAGGAGTGGAAGGGGGGCCCGCGCCAAGGCGAGAGGAAATATACGCAGAAGAGACAGCCAGGACGCCTCACCAACCACGAGGACGACGGTGATGGCTTTTTCCAGATTCGCCCAGAGGATTCTTATGTGGGGTTCTTCCGTCGGAGTTTTTTTTTTTTTTTTTTTTTTTTTTTTTTTTTTTTTTTTTTTTTTTTTTTTTTTTTTTTTTTTTTTTTTTTTTTTTTTTTCAAAAAAAAATAAAAAAAAAAAAACTTTTTATATATATATATATATTTATAAAAAAAATCGTCGAAAATCCCCCCTGCAGGGGGACAGGCCCGACTTAAACGTACACGTGCACGAGTCCATGCTGGTTGCGAGAGTGCGCACTGCGCAGGTGCTTTCGCATGACGAGAAATAAAAGATACCCCACAAATAGTCAAAAAAAAGTACAGAAATAGTCTGGGGACTATTTTTGGAGTATTTTTGACCTTTTTGCAGTATTTTAGGGGTATTTTTTTTCCTTCGAAAATCCCCCTGTAGGGGGACAGGCCCGACTTAAACGTACACGAGTCCATGCTGGTTGCGAGAGTGCGCATGGCGCAGGTGTTTTCGTGTAGCGCGCGGCCAGCCTCGCGGGTCCAGTGGCCGCGTTCACGTACGCAGCTGGGCGCGCACGTCCCTTGTGGGGGCTCCCCGGAGGGGGTGGCAGAAGGAGAGTGCAACACATAAACATTTGGCGCTCCGCGCGGATCTCCTGGCGCGATCTGCGCTCCCCCCCCCCCCCCCCCCCCTCCCTCCCTGGCGCGCAAGGAGCGCGCCAGGGGCGGCGCCGGAGGCGCACCCTCTCGCCCGCGTCACTGGAGCCTCGGGGGCTCGGGGCGATCGATGTGTTGTGGCGGGCCTGTCCCTCTACACGAGGAGCATTCAAAAATGGTAAAAAAAAAAAAATACTCTGGGGACGACTGTTGGAGTACAGTCGGCCCAGATTACTAGGTCGACCCTGCCAAATCAAGCGTACCCTTGTGTCCTGTGTCTCGCGACCCATGCTTCCTACATCCTTGTGGCAATGTGGCCCTCGGAAGTGTCTTTTGTCCTCTCGCGTGTCCTGTCCAATGAAGTCCGACTGTATTTCTGATGAGTTGGGGGCATTTCTTGATTGTTTTTCTTTTTCCATCCAAGCTCCGCCTGTCGGGGACATGCCCGACCTGATCGAAGTGGGCACCCGGAGGGAACGTTCTTTTCTGTTGTTGGTTGTGTATTTTTTTTTGGGGGTATGTTTGATCCCTTTGGAGCATTTTCTGCTGTTGTTTTTATTTGTTACATTTTCCGTCCGAGCCCTGCCTGTAGGGGGACATGCCCGACCTGGTCATGGATCGAAGTGGCAAACCCAAGGGCGCCCTCGAGGGCGCGAAGTTATTCGCGCTTCGCGCTTCGCGGTTCGGCTCCGATTCCTCCTCGTCTTCCTCTTCTCCCCTGGGAGGCGGCGCGAAAGCGCGAAGTTATTCGCACTTCGCGCTTCGCGCAGCGCGAAGCGCGAAGTTGGGAGCCCTTACAAGCCGGAGGGGAGCGGGTGGGATGCCCAGCCCAGCAGCGGCTCCCCGGTTGGTCTTGCGCCGGGCTCGCTGGTGCGCGCCGCCGGGGGCGTGGCCAACGCTGCGGGCCGGAGTAGAGCCGCCTGGCCGACAGCGGCCGCTGTCGGTTTTGGACAGCACTGGTAGCTGGGCTTAGTTAGTTAAGTCGGAGGAGTATTCAAACATAGTTTGAACAATGGTCCAGGGGAGGACTTTTGGACTGTGTCTGACTCTTCGGGAGCACGTTTCGGCTATTTCTTGTTTTCCGTCCAAAGCCCGCCTGTAGGGGGACATGCCCGACCTAAGGTTAGGCATTGCATCATTTTTTCCGTACCCATTTCGGGCGTCCAATGGGGAGAAGTTGGCCACGCGCAGAGGGGGGTCAGGGGGAGGGGGGAGGCTTCTTAGAAGGGGGCTGCTTCTTAGAAGGCGCGAGCCTTATCGATGGATGCAAGGCTGGCGCCTTCTAAGAAGCAGCCTCCTTCTGATAAGCCTTCCCCCTCCCCATGACCCCCTTGTGCGCGCCGCCAAAGAGCGAGCGGCTGTACGTAAGAGTGGCCTTTCGACGGAGTGGCCTTAGTTGCGCACACTACAGTCCATCCGCATAGTAAGGATGGACGACTTTCCAAGGCTACCCTTGCATCCTTGTCCCTTCGGCCCATCCTTGGTAACTTTCGCTTGCCAACACCGTCAGAGAAACGTGACCGTGGCCCTCCAAGCCCCTTGCATCCTTACCGCGCATCCTTATTATACGGGTTGACTGTAGGTTCCGCAGACGGCTCAATCTTTTGCCTAGGGCTACTTTTGCGCGTAGCCGAAACGACACATGCCCAGACCTCTGGCGATATATATATATATATATATATTATATATATATATATATATATATATATATATATATATAGACACACCTATATATACACATATATATATATATGTATGTATATATATATATATAGATGTATTGTTTTTTTCAATCGCGGCGTGTTGTCTCTCTCTCGCTTCGGCCTCTGGGGGGCGGCTTTCGGGCCCCGGGGCCATCGGGGACGGACCCGTGGGGCGCAGCGCTGCCCCTGAGGCAGCGGTCGTGAGCGCTGGGGCTGCAGACTGACAGAGGCATGCTGGTGGATGTCTGAGTCTACCGATGCCGACGCTCGTGGGCAACGTTAGGGGGGGATAGGCTCAGGGGGGGATGCACGACCCCCAGTCGCCCATCGATCGCCGATAAGGGGGCAGGATGGACCACCTCGCTCAGGAGCGTCCGGATTTGCTATGGGGAGCCACTCGCCGATGCATCGGCGATGTATCGCCGACTCAAGGGCGATGTCCCCCCCCCCCCCCCTGGCCCTCTGGGCCCTGGGGGGCCTCATCACCACGGCTGCATCTGCCGCGGAATCCTGGTCGGGGTGCGCCCTGGGAGAGGTCCTGGGAGTGGCGGCATCGGTCTCTTGTCTCCGCAGGGGGCATACGCACATCACGACCATGCTGGGCCGGGGCCGCCCTGGGCTCGGGGACGGTGAACGGCAGGATCGTGCCGTGTCGTTCGCGGCGGCGACCCCAGCGCGGGCGGTCGAGGCTGAACGCCGCCCGTGACCGATCCGTTCGAGGCTGAACTCGGCGGCGAGCCTGGGGGTGAACTGAGAAGGGGCGGGCCTTCTCAGAAGGCGGCGGGGCTTCTCAGAAGCCTTCGCGCCGTCTGAGAGATCTTCTGTGTCTTCGGGGAAGGCTTTGGAAACTTCTCGGAGGGAATCACGCCAGGACGATCCGAGGAGGAAGATGTACCACCACTGCTACCCCGCCCTCGTTTTCGCCCTCTTGGGCCTCCTGGGAGGCCCTCGTCGCCACCGCTGGATTCGTCTCGAGCTTCTGGTCAGAACGCGTCCTGGGAGAGGTCCACGCAGTAGCGGTATCGGTACCTTTTGGTCTCCCTAGGGCGATCAGTGCACGTCGATGCCGCCATTCGACACGGGCGATTTCTTGGCCCCTTGCGGGGGCTCCCCTGAGCCAAGCTGACTACATTGCCGATGTGCATGCGAAAGGGTATTGGAGTATCGGTGCTTCAGAGCGTTCGGTCTGCTCTTGCCCTCAAAGAAGACGAGTGCCCACTCGTGCCTGCGCTGGACGGGGCCCCAGGTGACTCTCCCACTAGGCTTCTCTCTGCCTGCTGGCGCCCCCAACCACCGTTAGACTTCACGCCTCTGGTGGAGGCGAGCGTTTGAGCTCAAAAGAGAAAAGCCCCAGGAGGAGGAGGAAGAGGAGGAGGAGGAGGAGGAGGAGCAGGAGGAGGAGGAGGAGGAGGAGGAGGAGGAGGAGGAGCAGGAGGAGGAGGAGGAGGAGGAGTGGCCCTTGGCTGCAGTGCCCTTTGCTGCGGGACGATCGGAGTGCCCCCCAGGAGTGCACGCACCAGGGCGCCGGCGAGGTCTTCGCGCCCGCCGCCCCCGCGGCGCCCGCGGCGGCGCCGGCGGCCACGCCCGCGGCCGAGCGCCGCCGGGCGGGCGGGCGCAGAAAACGGGGCCGTCTGCGCCGACACGGGCGCGCGAGCTGCCCTTCGCGAGGTCGCGCGCAGTAGGTGCCCTCGTCTCCAGCAGTGGCGTGCGCCGCGCTGGCGGTCCGCGCAGGCCGCCGCGCAAGGTCGCCATGCCATCTCTCACCACCTACCAAGACACCCCAACCCAACCCGAAGGCCTCAAGTTGCCCTCCATTTCCAGTGGGGGGGGGGATCGAGGAACGTGGACAAAAACACATGGAGCCCGTACCCCCCCCCCACCCGAAATTCGGGTCAAATTCGGGTCTTCGGGTTGGGTTGGGGTGGTCTGGTAGGTGGGCAATCTCGCGAAAGACCCGTTTTGGATCGTCGCGCAGGTGGAGGCCAGGCAGCGCCTGTGCTGCCAGTACCTGCTGCAGCAGGGCACCTGCCTTCACGGGCGGGTGGTGGCGTCGGGGCCCCGCCGTGGCGGTGGCGCTCGGCGGGCACTGCTGTGCTGGTACTGCGACAGGACCGCTCGTTTCTGGCCGTCGTCCTCCGCGTCGCGCTCGTCCAGGGCACGCTGGCTTCATCGCGCCGCTCGCAGCTCGTCCTGCCCAGCGCTGCCCCCGGCCCGCCTCCCGGTCTGCTTCCCAGGCTGCCTCTGCCCCTTCTGCCTCGGCCCGGCCTGCCCCTCCTTGGGCCCTGTGCTGCTCCTCGATCCTCTCAGCAGCCAGAGCTGTTGGACCATCGGGAGGGGGAGGAGGATCAGAGTAAACCCAGGATGCATCAAGGGTGCTGCAAAGCGCCCTCCCGTCGCAAGGCCTCTTATCATACATCCGTGCAGGCCTTCCTTCTGCTACTTGGCATCGCTACGACGTGTGCATCTTTTCGCGGCGAGGACCATCGAGGAACCGTTCTGCATCATCTTGCGAAAATGCACGCACGAAACCGAAACATACGCGGTGAATGGACGTCCGAGCGATGGCGAGGCTACAGGAAGCGCCCCCTTGGCAGATGAGCACCCCATCGGCCCACTATTCAGGCGAGGGCGGCGTTTTAAAAATCAATTGCCGTGAAATCTTTCCAATTGCAGATAAGGAATGCGATCAGGCAGGATCAGAAAGTCCCACGAGGTGTTCAAGACCCCACGCTATCTCCGAACAGTTGATGGCAAAGAACTCACTTGACGATCAGGGATTGTCTGCGATGCCAGAGTTTCTGGCTCTAGATCATTTGATTACCCTGATGCAAGAGGTTTCCGTTTCACGAGACGAAGACCGAGACGCGGCATAGGACATTTTAGGGGATTCAGCAGCTGGCACGTGCTTCTAACAGGCGCAGGTTGAAGAGTACGTGACGCCTGATAACGAAGATGTGGCATTAATGGTGGTTGAACCATCAGTAGCTCAACCAGACGGCGAGCAACCCAAGTCATCACTCGAATCTGTATCGCAACACCAGGGCATTCACGCTGCGGACGCCGCCCAGAACGATTTTTTCCATTCATCGAGCCAGAGGAGGTCGAGGCACCAAAGGAACCAGACGAGGAAATAGATGTTCAGGGGCAACCCAGCGCTGGCGACGCATTGGGGCAATCCGGCGACGCAGGAGAGTACTCTGTGTGCGACATAGAGAATCTTGTTGGCATGAACACAGCAATCACATCCCGCAAGGGCGCGTCCAAAAAGCGAGCTCGAAAACGAAGCGCAAGCGTCAAGACGGGCGTCACCAAGATCAAGACGCGCGAGATACACGAGATCAGCTTCGGCGTTGTCTCGCTCGATCTGATCCTTCGGAACGCCCAAGGCTGGGGCGACAGCCCATTTGCCCGTGGAGCAGCTGCCAGTAACCGTAGCAACGGTATAGGCCGAGCTGGTTGAGCAACGGACGGACGCTCTCTATCCTCATTGTTACTTCATGCTCACCACTGCCAACAAAGCCAGCAGCATGGTCTGCCCAGGCTGTCTGGTCCCGAAAAGGGCGGGCGCTTTGGGGCCCGAGCTCGACTTCGACCGCCAGCATGTGCGGAACTTTGTCGATGCTGTAGCTCCTGGGTTCTTGGTCCGTGCTGACGGTGAACGCGTGGTATACCGAGGTATCCGCTCGAACTGGAGCAAGGCGCTGACAGACCTCGCCAGGTTCCGGCGCGCTTGCGCGAAGAAGTTCCAGCTGACCATGACCGAGCGTTGGGACACCGACACAGCGTGGGCAGACCCCATGACACGAAACACAGCAACAGCTATGTGCAGTCGACCCGACATCGGGATCGACAGTGGTGCGGACCGATACACACACGCGATGCTCGGGCCGTTGACCCGAATCTGACCGCAGAGATGGCTGGCCCAAACTCGTGGGCCGCCGAACCGCTCCCAGCCGCTGCGCAGGAGCGCGTTGCTCAGGGCCGCGTCGCTAGTCTGCGAAGCAAGATGGTATGTGGAAAGCTACTGTCGTTTCACATTTAGCCGCGGCAAAGTGGAAACGCGGGGTTGGCCTCCTCGACGTGGAGGCAGTGCCCCCGGCGAAAAGTGGCACGATCCGTGTCAAATAATACCATGCGGGCCGCTCTCGCGCGTCGGCCGCGCGCGCATGTCGAACTCTATCCGGAACCTTCATTACCGACGCGAGGAGGCCGTCGCGTATGTTGCAAGCCATAGGTCGCGCAACACATATTGCATGACACCAATCTCACAACATACACCGGACCACATTGATTGCGCCACATAGATTGCACAGCATATAGTGTACCACTTAGATTGTGCCATGTATACTGCTCCACGCGGATTGGAGAACATGAGATGCTAGAAACACTGTTAGGGGTCCACGCTGGCTAACAGTGTATCCTTGCGGAGCGTGGCGTAGCTGGCCGTTTTGGAAGCACGACCATTGATTTCGATTGGGTGTTTTAAGTCGTCGTCGGCATGGCACCCCATACGACATTAACACAGCGCACCTCATCGCCCTCGATACTAGTGTCATACGATATCGCCGCATTGCAGACCACGTCACAGTTTCCTCGATCATCCCATGCCATCGTCCCCCTTTTTCGTCCTCGACTTTTCCGGTGCTGTTTCTGGCTCAGTATTTGACTGGTGACTAGGTGAGAGTACTGGCGCTCCGCCCAAAGTCAGCCCAATTCGACAAGTCGTAGTGTCTGAGATGAACGAGTGGGAAGACGTCGGCACTCCAGCCGCGCACCCGGCTCCAGACGTCGTCTTCGGAGGGATGCAGTCCGATGTGGCGTCTTTCTTGTCGTCTGCCGGCTTGGCCAGCCACGCGCAGCGCATCGTCGACGTCACGGGCGCTGGCTCGCTCGACGACCTTAGGCTGATAGACGCTGCCATGCTGGAGGAGGTGGTCAAAGCAGCGGACCTAAGGCTGGTCATTAAGAGGAAGTTCGAGATGGCCCTGGCCAAGCTGAGAGGGGAGCCCTCCGGCGCAGCGGTGGCTCCTGAGGCGCCCGTGGCGTCGAGGCACTCGGCTGCACACTGCCCGGGAGGAGAGCCCGCGGGGGCGCCTGAGAGCAGCAAGGCTGCGCCGCAGGTCACCATCGTCCAACCGATCCCCATTCCCACTGGGCCATGGTATCTGAAGGAAGGGAGGAAGGGAGGGAGGGAGGGAGGGAGGGAGGAGGAGGAGGAGGAGGAGGGGGAGGAGGAGCTCACCCTCCCAGGTGGGGATGGGCCCCACGAGTCCCCGAGGGAACGGGCACGGGCGATCCCGGGCTGAGGGCTCATAGGCCCCCCTCGACCCCTGCGGATTGGGATGGGTTCCAGGGTTCTACAGCTTGGCATCGCTCGGAAGTGTGCATTTTTCCTTCGGCGAGGACCATCGAGGAGCATCCTTGATCATTTGGCGAAGAAGCCACGCACGAAACCGAAAGAAGCACAGGAAATGGACGTCCGAGCGATGGCCAGCTCGTAGGCCCCCTCGACCCTTGCGTATTGGGATGGGTTCCAGGGTTCTATAGGCCCTCTCCCAAACCCCCCAGATGGGATGATGAAGACGGGGACGGGGACGGGGACGGGGACGGGGACGGGGACGACGACGCCCCCACCGCCGCCCGCCCCCGCAGCCGCTGACGCGAACGCCAACGCCGACGCCGACGCCGACTCCGACCCAAGACGACGTCGACTCCGACGACGCTGGCGACGACGACGATGACGACGAGGACGTCGACGACGTCGACTCCGACGACTCCGACGACGACGACGACGTCGACGACGACGACGACCAACCTCCACCACGCCACGCCCACAGGGCCAAGACCATGAGGGAAGGGGGCGATCGCATTCGCGAGGCCTTCGCGAGCCTCACGGGCGTACCCATCCAGCGGGGGGAGGCGATCCCATGAGCATTGGAGGGGAGGGGGGCTGGAGCCCTGGATTGTGTGTCCCCACCTCTGTGGGTGTGCTGGCCAGCTGGGCCGGGGGCACGCCGGTGGGACAGGGATCGCTGAACGCTGCTCTCAATAGGAGTGCATCGCGGTGTGCATCGACCGCTCCGGTTCCATGGGCGCCCCCTTTGAGGAGGTCACCCTGAACGTCGTCCGGGGCGCGGTGGCCCAGCGCACCAGGATGGAGGCGGTCAAGGTGATGTTCTACGCCTTCCGCGACAGGGTGGCGAGCGCTGGCTGCAGCACCCACCACTTGGGCCTTGTGCAGTTCGACGACCGCGTCGAGCGGCTACTGGATCTCAGCCCTAATCTCGAGCTCTTCGAGACGATCGTAGACGACGTCGAGAAGCGTGGCACCACGGCGATCTTCTCCGCCATCATCGAGGCCGCAGCCATGCTGGAGCCGCACTTCTCGGAGGACTCGCCCACCGACCTGCGTGTCCTTGTGCTCACCGACGGCAAGAGCAACACGGGGGCGCCGCCCGAGGATCGAACATTACTATTACTACTACGACTACTATTACTACTACTACTACTACTATTACTACTACTACTACTACTACTACTACTACTACTACTACTACTACTACTACTACTAGTACTACTACTTCTACTACTACTACTACTATTACTACTACTACTACTACTACTGCTACTGCTACTGCTACTACTACTACTACTACTACTACTACTACTGCTGCTGCTGCTGCTACTACTACTACTACTACTACTACTACTACTACTACTCCGACTACTCCTACTACTACTACTACTACTACTGCTACTGCTACTACTACTACTACTACTACTACTACTACTACTACTACTACGGCTACCACAACTAGTGCTGCTACTACGCATACCACGACTACTACTACGACTACTTCTGTTACTACTACGACTACGACTACTACGATCGCTACTAGTATTCTCATTTTTATTGCTATATCTATTACGATATTATTACGATTACGAGTAATCTGGACAGTCATCGTAACAGAGATAACAGTAATCACAGTTCTAATAAAAGTACTACTCGCAGTAGTAGTAATAGTACTTGTAGCAATAGTACTAATAGTATGTTTGATAGTCGTAGTAATAGTAATAGTAATAGTACTAGCAATAGTAATAGTAATAGTACTAGTACTGGTCATAGTAATAGTAATAGTAATAGTAATAGTAATAGTAATAGTAACAGTAATAGTAATAGTAATAGTAATAGTAATAGTAATAGTAATAGTAATAGTAATAGTAATAGTAATAGTAATAGTAATAGTAATAGTAATAGTAATAGTAATAGTAATAGTAAATAGTAATAGTAATAGTAATAGTAATAGTAATAGTAATAGTAATAGTAATAGTAATAGTAATAGTAATAGTAATAGTAATAGTAATAGTAATAGTAATAGTAATAGTAATAGTAATAGTAATAGTGAGAACACTAGTGATAGTAGTTAGATTACCAGTCATCGTAATTGTAATCGCAATAGTGATAGTAATCGTAATAGAGATAGTACTAGTAATAGTAATAGTGATAGTACGAGTACTAGTAATAGTAGCAGTATTAGTAATAGTAATCGTCATCGTGATTGCAATCGTAATCGAATCGTAGTCGTAATCGCGATCGTAATACAACTCACTATAACACTAGTAATCGTACTAATGCTATTATTAGTAATCGTACTAGTAGATAAGGCATAGGAAGTCTCAGCTCTCAGAGGTCCGCGCCGACCTCCGAGAGCCTGTGATTGTGCCGCTCTCCCTCCCCCACGAGGAGGCCCTCGCGGCCGTGAGCCGCATCGGCGCGGTCGTCGACGCCATCATCGTCGGGAACAACCCCGACTCCAACCTCCGCCGCATCGTCTCGGCCACCGGCGGCGAGTGCTACCAGATCGGCGACCTTGGGGAGGGCTTCGAGCTGCTGGAGGCCGAGGGCGTCGTGTCCCTGCGGGCCCGGCGCGGGGGGGCCGCGAGGCCGCCGCTCCGCGAGCGGCGCGCGGTGGAGTTCGCCCAGGCCTCCGAGAAGGCCCTGACCCGCGGGGCCGCCGTGCAGCGCGCGCCCGCGCCGCAGCTGGCCTGCGCCTCGAGGAAGGTGGTGGACGTCGGCTCGATGCAGGATCGGAGGGCGCCAGCCACGCATCGAGAGGCGGCGACCGGGGGGGGGGAAGGGAGATCTGAGCAGAAAAAACACCAGCAGCACATTACACCAGAGGAAGGCCGCAATCAGTGGATGGTTTGATGGAATCGATGGTGAGATCGATAGAGTGAGATGAATAATGAGATCGACCATGAGATCGATAATGAATTGTGGGATCGATAAAGAGATTGATAAGGAGATTGACCGGGAGCCCGGGAACCCGGTAACCCGGGAACCCGGAACCCACCGAAACCTGCCTGGAACCAATAACCAGGAACCCGGGAACCCAGAACCGGGAACCCGAGAACCCAGCTGGCTACCAAAATCGGCAAGAAACTTTCGCCAAAATGCCAGGAACCAATGACCGGGAACCCGGGAACCCGGAACCAAGAACCCGCCGTCGCCACCGCTGGATTCGCCTCGAAGTTCTGGTCCGAACGCACCCCGGGAGGGGTCCGGACGGGGGTAGCGGTACCGGTACCTCTCGGGTTCTCCAGAATCGGAGGGCGCCAGCCACGCATCGATGGGCGGCGACCGATGTGGGGGAAGGGAGAAGGAGGAGGAGGAGGAGGAGGAGGAGGAGGGGAGGAGGAGGAGGAGGAGGAGGAGGAGGAGGAGGAGGAGGAGGCGGAGGCGGAGGCCGCCGCAGCACGAGCCGAGCCGCCACGCCGGGCCTGGCCGAGCCGAGGCCGGGGCGAGGGGATCGGTGTGCGGTCGAGGCGCGGACGTGTGAGGACCAGTTCTTGGGGCCCGGGAGGAGGAGGAGGAGGAGGAGGAGGAGGAGGAGGAGGAGGAGGAGGAGGAGGAGGAGGAGGAGGAGGAGGAGGAGGAGGTGTAAGGACCAGTGCTTGGGGCTCGGGAGGGGCTCGGGCTGTAGAGCCCCGCTGCGCAGGTCTGCGTCTGAGTCGGGCCTGTCCCTCTGTTCAGAATTGCCAAGAAGGGCCTGGGTACGATGTTTTTCAGGAGGGGAAAAAACACACAGACAAAATTCATCGTCGACTCCCAGGAAAAGATGGGAGAATAGGGGAGGTGGGGGGGAAGACAGAAGCCCAGAGGATATGGGAAGATGTGGGGACTCTTTTTATTTGTTTTTTTTGTTGTGTGTCCAAGGGCCCCTTCAGTTTTGATAATTTTTTAGAGTATTTTTGGATCGTTTCTGGCTACTTCTAGTTTTCGTCGAACATCCGCCTGTAGGAGGGCATGCCCGACCCAGATCCACGTCTGGGAGCCTATTCGTTCGAAGAAGGTAGAACGCCATACGCATAAGCTTTTTGGCGCTCCGCGCGGATTTCTTGGATCCGCGCTGGGCCCCCCTGGCGGCGCCTCGGGCGCCGCCCCTGGTGCGCTCTGGGTCCAGCGCTGATCCAAGAAATCCGCGCGGAGCGCCGAAAGTTTCTGTTTGCGCCGTTCTTCTTCTATTCGTGGCCGAGGCTCGCCGTGGCTATCAGAGCTCCTTCGTTTCTTACTTTGCGGTCTTTCTGGCAGCACGATGGCCACAGGTGTACAGCCGGCGCTCTCGTTCGGAGGTCAGGAGGGTACAAAAACACAGACACGATCAATCGTCGACTCCCAGGAGAGTATGGGGAACTATGGGAAGTGGGGGGGAGGGCAAAAACTCCGGAAATGTAGGAAAAATAGGGGGAATCCTGGGATTCGTGTCTGTTTGCTTGTGTTGCCCTGTGCCCCCTGAAGAGGACCTGAGCGCCGCGATGGGCACGGCGGGCAGCGGGTGGGCGAGGCGCGTGCTGCAGGAGCTGAAGCAGGTGACCAGCGGAGATGAGGGCGTCTGGCTCCACTCGCCGGCCGGGGTGCCCGAATAACAGGGCTCGTTTCGATTCCTCCGATTCGATTCGATTCGATTTCGATGGCTTCCGATTCCGATTCGATTCGACTTGAGATTCCGATTTGGGTTCCGATTTCTTATTGGAGGCCTACTAGCCTGCCGATGTCTGCCGATTCGACTTTTCCCGACTCGGCTGCCGATTTCCGCCGATCCGATTCATTTCGATCGCCGATCCGACTTATCGATTCGATTCTGGGCTCTCCTGAATAAGGGCGAGTCAGTATCGTTTAACCGATCCCCATCCCCATCCCGATTCCCTTCGGGACCCCCACCAAGTTACCACCCCAGTTGGTGATGCACCCCTCGAAACCCGAAGGGAACGACCTGTCGCCCCATCTAGGGGGGTAAATCGGCCAGCGGGGCCGAGGCCACGCCGCTGGGGGTGGGGATCGGTTAATCGACACTCAGCAAGCAGTGGGGAAACGTAAGGTTTCGGTAGCAAGTCACGGGGACCTGGTGTACCCTCTTGTATTTCCGTCTTTCGCGCCGATTAGCGTTCATCAGCGTCTGGGAGGCGATGAGGTAGCACCGATCTAGCGTCGGTCAGCGTCGATGTGCGTCGATTTAGCGTCGATTAGCGTCGATTTAGCGTCGATTCGCGTCGATTCGCAAGAGCCGACAAGGTGGTATGGTAGGCTCTCATGAGTTGCCACCGAACTCGAAAAAGAGCAAACATTGGGGAAATGGAAGACTCGAGTTCGCCAGGACTCGGACTTGCCAGCTCTCTCTTTGTCGGGCCCGTCCCGAGTTTTGACGGTCCAGTTTTCCTGAGGTGTCTGCAGCGGGAGTTCGCGTCAGATTCCAGACAGGTCTCGTCATTTTCCTGACGGCCCCGTCAGGCCAACCCGAGTTCCCCGAACCCGACTCGTACGTCTCCTCGGAAAAACCGCAGAAGCATACACTTTCGGAGCACCGCGCGGATCTCTTGGATCGGCGCTGGAATCCCCCTGGCGCCGAAGAGGGGCTCAGCGCCGACCCAAGAAGTCTGCGCGGAGCTTCGAAAGTTTATGTCTGTGCCGCATTCGGTTCCTCCAGGTGCACGTCTTCCCTGCGCCGGACGCCTTGAATTTCTGGCGTGCGCTCATCGAGGGCCCCGACGGGTCCCCGTTTAAGGGCGGCGTGTTCGCCCTCACCGTCGTCATACCAGACAAGTATCCCATGCAGCCGCCCTCCATCGTGATGGAGACCCCGATCTACCACTGCAACGTTAGCGAATCTGGCCAGCTGTGCCTCGATATCCTGAAGGATCAGTGGAACCCTGCTCTCACCATACCCAAGTGCCTGGAGGCGGTACGTCAGCTGATGAAGGCGCCCGATCCCAACAACGCCCTGCGGCAGTGGATCGCAGAGCTCACTTTGGCCCACAGCCACTCAGGCGGCGCAGACACACGCTATTTTGACAACGCGCGTGAGCACACCCTCCAGCACGCAAGCTTGACCGTAGAAGATTGGAAGCAGAAGTGGGACTGCTGAGCCCGCGCCGCGGCATCGGGCTCCAGCGCTTGTACAGTCGACAGCGCGAGCAGTTCCGCCCCGACTCCGCAAGAGAGCTGTCTCTCCCCCTCGCCTTCCTGCGCCCCGGCCTGCTGCTCCTTCTGCCGCGCCTCGTCCTTGCCCTACACCGTGTGCCTCCTCCTTGCGCTTGCATGGTCGGACCGAGGTGTAAGATCGAGGTGGGTTCGGGGAGAGTGCCCTCGTGGATGCTTGCTTGCTTGCTTGCTTGTTGGATGCTTGCTTGTTGGGGTGTTCTTTGGACGCCCTCGATGGGTGTTCTGCTCGCTTGTTGGATGCTCTCGTGCATCCTGGGGGAGGGGCACCCTCGAAGGCTCTTCTAGTTTGGCCGGCGGAGGGTCTCATGGTCTCGAAGGATTTTTTTTGTCCTAGGTTCGGGGGTGGACAGACCTCCTACCCTGACACGTCGATCAAGGAATTGGCCGTTTTCGGTTCGCGAGAGGGCGTCGCGGCCGTCATTGTTGCGGGTCCGGGTCCGTCGGTTTCGGTCCCAGGCCGTCTTCACTAAGGGGAGGTCTACTAAAGGGAGGTTTGTCCACCGCCGATAGGTCCTGCCGTATCCCTCCTGCGGTCACGATGCTGCGACAATGAGCAGCTCGGATTCGGAAGTGGCTTGCTGTTCCTTTGGTCCCTCCATGGCTGCTCCTCTGGCGCTCCTCGTTCACACGGGCGCCTCTGCTGCCAATCGGGGCTTCGTTCCTAGTTAGCGTTCCTTACGCCATCAGCTCGACTGTACTTGCTCTTCTTCTCCTCCTCCTCCTCCTCCTCCTCCTCCTCTTCCTTCTCGTTCCCCCTCCTGCTTTTTTTTCTCCTCCTCCTCCTCCTCCTCCTCCTCCTCCTCCTCCTCCTCCTCCTCTCCCTATTCCTCCCCCTCGTCCCTTTCCTGCCCTCGCTTTCCCCCCGCTCTTTCCGAGCCCTCCCTCTTATCCTGCCCTTATGCCTTATGTTCTTTTCGCTCCTGTTCATCCCGCTTCTGCATCTCTCCGTCGTGCTGACGGGGACCGACCACGGAGAGGAGCAGGAGGCGGAGGATGAGGACCAGAGTGAAGCCAAGCTGCATCAGCACTGCACCCTCCCGTCCCCAAAGTCCCCTCCGCGCAAGACCCCACCAGGCGCACCCCTGGAAGACCAGCGCCCCTGGTGGGCCTGCATGCAGGCGTGAGCCCCGTTTCGACGAGGGGCTGCCTTGCATCCTCCTGGTGCGTAGCCGCCAGGACTGCGAACGCGCATCTCTTGTCCTGCCTCCTCCTCCTCCTCCTCTTCCTCGTGCGGAACACGACCTAGAGGAAACGTGCGACGTGCATGATCGTACACGAGCTGTCCAGCGATGTCACCGTGTGGAAAGGGACCGCCCCCCCCCCCACACCCGTGCAAACCGTTCCTGAAGTTCACGCCGCTGGCCGTGCATTCCGAGGGGGCCCAACGCGAGCGAGAAGCACGGACCGGCCCCCTCTCCACGCGTGCAGCCGGTGCCTCGGTTGAGGCTCCTGGCTCGTAAGTGTGGGGGCCTCCCAGGCGACATCGCTGCGCTGACAAGCGGGCGTCCCCTGTCCTTCGTTCGTTCGCTCGTTCGCTCGCAGTCCGTGCCTTCAGTCGTTCGCTCGTTCGCTCAACAGGGGACACGTGCATGCCGCGCAGGAGGAGCGGCAGTGAGAGATTACACCTGAGCATCTGTCGGGTCCGTGGCAAGACGATGTCGTCTGACACAGTTGCTCTCCCAATTGGTAGCCCATGTGCTGCACCGCGAGGGCAACGCAAGGAGACGTCCTGCATCCCGGCAGCCGCTGCCATAGCGCTCAGGACGAGGGCGCGCGCTGCGCGAGCACAGACAACGGCGAGGGCCCCGCTCCGAGACGGAGCCGCCGTCCCTCCGTCCCTGCGGCCGCGGGCAGGCTTCGAGGAGGCTTCGGGAGGAGGAGCGGCAGCGCAGAGCCGAGGTGAGCCCGTGAAGTTCGAGTTCTCAGCAAGTGCCTGCGCTTCTCGGGGGCTGCGGCTCCCCCGCCGTCGCCGTCTCGGCGCGTGTCCGCTCCCGGCCCGCGGCTTCGGCGTTCGTCCGTCCGTCCGTCGGAGGAGGACGAGGTGCGAAGCTGGGGCGGGCGTGACGGGAGGCGGAGGACGAGGAAAATGAGGAAGGAGGGCGCGTGCTAATCTCCATGCGAATGCTCGTGTTCAGAGCAGCGCGGAGGCGCACGCAGCGTTGTCGCCACAACAATGATACCGAGAACGACAGGTGGAAGAGGAAGGCGAGGAGGACGGCCGGGATGATGCTGTCGTGACGATTGTATCGATGTTGTTGATGATGCTGACGACGATAATGTTGCTGTTGATGATGGCGATGCTGATGAGGTGGGCGATGGTGGTGATGATTCCCATGGTGGTAATTATGACGATGATGCTGGTGTTGCTGCGGGTGATGATGACGATGATGATGATGATCATGATGATGGTGCTGATGATGAAGCTGGCCGTGATGATGATGCTGCTGCTGATGATGTTGGTGGTGTTGGTGCTGCTGGTGGTGATGATGACAGTGCTGATGCCGGTGATGATGATAGGGGTGATGGGGACGATGATGCTGGCGATGAGGAGGACGATCGACGTTGTTGACGGCGGCGACGAAGACGACGTCGTTGTCGTTGTCGATGAAAACGTTGTCGATTCGGCTGCGTCAGCCCAAGTGTTAAGCGGATGGTGATGATGATGGTGATGATGATGATGCTGATGATGATGGCGATGATGATGATGATGATGATGATGATGATGTTGACGATGATGCTGCTGATGATGATGATGATGATGATGATGCTGATGCTGATGATGATGATGATGATGATGAGGAGGATGATGAGGATGATGATGATGATGATGATGATGATGATGATGATGATGATGATGATGATGATGATGA
>CAUYUJ010017328.1:22025-79525 GCA_963575745.1 Prorocentrum cordatum
ATGTCGATCTGCAGATTTGCAGATCGACATCTGGAGACAACTGGTTCGGTACTTGCTGGCACACGCGCATCTGGTCATGTTTGGCGCTCTCGCGCATCGTTCTGTCATCATTTTCAGCGTCCCATCGCACTCGCACCTCGCCTCTCGCTCTGCCCCTCATCGCACATCCTTCATCGCATCATGAGTGTTGTGGGCTGCGCCCTGACCGCCGTCACGGGGCCCCAGGTGTGCCCCGCGGGGGGGGGGGTATGTGTCAACCATCCGATATATCACCTCTCGAAACGCTCCATCAATGGTCCCGAATTGCCCCCGAGCTACCCATATTGGCGTAAAACGCCGCCGCCACCCCCAATGGCCGTGCGCTGCTTCCGCGGTGGCCGTGTCAGTGACAAATGCGTGCGTGGTGTGACGTGCCGTGCAGTGCCGTGCGCGTGCAAACGTTTGGTGGGGATGTCTCGGGCGTCGTGGGATGTCTTAAGTGCGTTAGGGGCGTCTTGGGGCGCCTTGGACATCTTGGGCGTCTTGGGGCGTCTTGGGGCGTCTTGGGCGTCTTGGGGCGTCTTGGGGCGTATTCGTGGACGTATTTGGGCGTCGTGGGGCGTCATGGGGGCGTCTTGGGCGTCTTTGGCGTCTTGGACATGCTAGTATCGATGACAGCTCGTAAGCTCGACAAAGCTTGGGGCATCTTGGTCGCCCACAGTCCGTATCCATTTTGGCTCGAGCCGAGCGTGGCTGTCACGCCATGTCTCGGCGCGACTACGCGCCCGCCGCGTGCCCCCCGTGCCGCGCATCTTTGCGCGCGGCGGCACGCCTGGTCGCGGCGATGGCCGCATACTTGGTGGTGGTTCCGCCTAACGTGGCGGTGCAGCATCACGTGCCACTAGGCGCGTACGTGGCGGTGCAGCCTAACGTGGTATTGCAGCCTCCCGTGGCGGTGGTGCAGCCTAACGCGGCGGTGCAGCAGCCTAACGTGGCGGTGCAGCAGCCTAACGTGGCGGTGCAGCATCACGTGCCACTAGGCGCGTACGTGGCGGTGCAGCCTACGGTGACGGCGGGCCCCAGCTCGGCGCCAGCGCCAGGCGCGTACGTCGTGCAGCCTCCTGCTGCTGAGGGCGACGTGCGCACGGCAAAGCGGCAGAAGCACGGCGCGGACAGCAGCTGGCGCTGGCAGCGCCACAACCAGGCGCGGTCGACTCCAATAAGTGGCCATGGTACGCACAGGCAGCCTTCAAGCGGGCTCGGGGCGGTGGCCGCAAGACGCATGCTCCGGCGGACTACTACGATCGCGAGAAGGGCTCGGGCCACGGCAGCCGTGACGCGGGCAGAGGCGGCAGCTACCAGGCCGCAGACAAGCGCGACGCCAGCTCCTACCATGCCAGTCGCGCGCACAGAGGCCACTGGCGAGATAGCGCGGCTGACGGCTGGTGGGACACGGACAAGGACGGCTGGAAGGAGAATGACGGCTGGAAGGACACGGACAAGGACGGCTGGTGGGGCAAGAGCACGTACGGCTCGAACGCCAGGGACACTGACGACAGGACGCCCACGGACGAGGCGAATGGCGCAAAGTATTGGGACAAGGACGACTGGATGGCAAAGGACAATGGCGGTGGGAATGGCAGGTGCACGTACGGCTCGAAGGCCAAGGGCACTGGCGGCAGTAAGCCCACAGACGAGGCTAATGGCAAGAGCACCAAGGGCAACAAGAAGACAGGCTCGGCTGCCAGATCGAGGGGCAAGGGTTCAACAGGCTCGGGCGGCAGCAGCACGCACCTGACGGGCAAGGGCGGGGCCAAGGGCGCGACGGGCACGGTCGCGAAGAACAATATCGCCGTGGATATCGACGTCGAGGCCAAGAAGATAGAGCACAAGCTGGAGGAGCTCAACATCGTTGCCTTCCGCGACTTGGACTTTTACGACTCCAAGCTTAACGGCTCCGCCGCCGTCGCCGTCGCCGACGAGATGGATGCGATGATGTCTATGGAGGACGGCCTGGACGTGGGCACGCTGGACCAGGTGAGGCGGGTCACTGGCGCGTGCAATCATCACCGCCGAGGTGTGTCCATGACCCGTATGAGGTGAGATAGGGCGGGAACGACGATACTGACGATGACGAGGATGACTACGACGTTGTGGGCAGGGTGGGGGAGGGGGTGACGATATGGGACGCTGGCGCGGATGATGATGCCGATGACGGCTGTGGTGAGTGGGGGGAGGGGGGGGG
Source organism: Prorocentrum cordatum (assembly GCA_963575745.1). NCBI lineage: Eukaryota > Dinophyceae > Prorocentrales > Prorocentraceae > Prorocentrum > Prorocentrum cordatum. The sequence continues at coordinate 24,250 of CAUYUJ010017328.1, forward strand.
ATTCGGGGGTAAGGATGGCGGCGAGGGGAACTACGGGTTGTGGCATGCACCTTGGCGGTGGCGGGGGCGCGTCGCACCGCGACTTTTATAGGTCGTGAAGGACTACGGGTGCTTCGGCAGGGACCGCCACGCCAGGCTCGCGCGGATCATGGCCAGGCACGTGGCCGCGGGCGGCGCGATCCATGAGCTGTACGACGCGGCCGACGACGAGATGGTAGCCTACCTCGAGTGGAGCTTCTACAAGTTCTGGGGCCAGTTCACGGATGCGGGTGGCGGGCACGCCTGGCGCATTTTCACGCTCTGCCGCGCGAGCAGCGCGGCTACTGCTTGAGAAAAAACCGTCAATCAAATCATTTGCGCGCTTGTGCATTGAGTTGCATTGCACTGTCAACATCAAACACCAAAACCAACAGCACACACACACACCAACAAAACACCATGATTTGCATTGAGTTGAGTTGCATGCGATTGCCGATAGCATGATTGCATGATAAAACCATAATAGCACCAACAAATACACTCACCAGCCAACACGTGAGTTGCACTGAGTTGCACTGCGTTGCTTCGGCGCACGGCGCCAGCTTCACGCGCGCGCGGCGCCGACCATGATAGCTGCACTGCGCCCGAGCTGATACAACCGCGCACGTTCTACTCCATAGCTTCCCCCATAGTGTGATAGTCGGCGCCTTGCACCGCGCGCCACGCATACATGTAATAGTTGGTGCTGCGCAGCAGAATCTAGCTTACGCGTGCAAGGTCGCAGGGTTTCATGACCTGGCTAATCTTGAGGGCATGCGAGGGTCGTGCGATTCTGTTTTGTTCCAGTCGTGACTGCGCGCGCGCATTTCAGAATTGCCTGATTGGGATCACGCACGCCCACAGATGCCGCGTGCCATGCCAAATTTGCCGCACGAGTACGTGGTAACGTACAGTGTGCCCACGCCAATCCAGGGCCCTCTAGCTAAACCCCCTGAATCGCGGGCATGACGCACCTGCCTCTCGCCTCCCCCCCACCCTCAATCCGCAGCCCCCCATGTTTGTATCCCTTCTCACCGTCCTCATCCCTACTCGTCTGTGGGGCCTTATGTATGGTGGAGTTTGCTGCGCTGCATGCGTTGCACTTGCAGGGAGAACCATTGGGGGTGGTGAGGAACCATGGGGCAGAGGGCAGAACGCGGGCGGGGGCGGCAAGCGGTGGTGCGATGGGCGTGGGCACGGGGGGGCATGGTGCGACCGCGCACAGCCGTCTCGGCCGAGACACAGCGGGCACGCGCGCGACTGCGACTGCTATCATGCCGCCGCATCATCCGTTTGAACCGCCGCCTAATTACTCGCCGCGGCATGGGGGCAACCGCCCGCCGCCATTTCAACGACCGCCCGCCCATCCTCCAATCCAGATTCATCCTCGTCCGAAAGCCAGAGCGCCGTCGCCCGCGATCCTGCAGCTGCGACCGAAAGCGAACCCCGCTTCGCGGGATTCCGCTGCATGGCATGCCTCAGATGCTTCGGCGGCGACCGAGGTCGCGCAGGCAGAGGCGTCGGCGGCCGATACCTCGGCAGGGCCCGATGCCGCGGAGGCAGATGCCGCGGGCGAGCCGAGCCCATCCTCACGCGATGCCGAGCTTGACGAGCTGCGGAGGAGGCTTGACGATCTCGCCATGGAGGAGGAGACTGCGGTCGCGGCCTGGCGCAGGGTTGCGGCGGCCCGTGCTCGGTTTGAGGTCGCCGACACTGGCACGCTTATTCCAAGCATGCGGGCCTTGGAGGCAGCTTGGATCGAGCGCGATGCCGCCGCCGATCGCTGGAATGCGGCGATCAGCGCGCTCGAGCTCGCGCGCGAGAGGGCCTTCATGTCCCGCGAGGAAACCACTGCGATGGGCGAGGAGCTCAAGGCCGCGGAGGAGGCGGCGAAACAGGTGTGGTGGGGACCTAAAGACCCAACCGTCAGCAGCTGCGAGCGTTGCATTGTGGAGGAATGCATGGTGGAGGGGTTGCGCGAACGGGGTGTGTCGATATGGTCGGGGTGGCACCGTGCTCCGCGTTTTCGCTGGCGCGGCGAGGCGTCGCTCGAGGCGCGCGCGCCGCTCGCCGTTCGCCGATCGGGATGTGTGCGCACAACTCCTCAACGCACTAATCGGCGTCCGCGTATTTGCTCGCGAGCCGATCGGCGTTCCGTTGCAGCATTATGCGGCTGCGTGCAGACCGCGACGGCTTGCGCTGTCGTGGTCGGCACCTCTGCGCTGAGGCTGGTGTTTGTGTGGTTTCTAAATAATGCATCTGGGACTAGCGTCCGCTTCGCAGGTATATCTAATCCCACCAGCCCTCTGGTCGTAGGTGGTTTAAGGAGTTTCCTCTTCCAACCTCCTTCTTCTCCTTCGGGGAGGGGTTTACCCCTCCCCCTAGCCCCTCCCCTGGACCTGGACGGGGCGTTCCGCGAGAGGTTGGGATGGCTCCAAGAGCGCCTCGGAGAGCCCAAGATGAGCTCCAAGATGGCTCAAGATAGCCTTATATGCCTCAATATGGCTCCGAAGATTGTCCAAGAGGCCCCAATACCGCTCCTAGATAGCACCAAGAGGCCAAACAGCTCCCCGAGAAGCCCCCCCACGCGGCCAAAATCTTCAAAAAGCCTAAGGAAAACCAATGAGTTTCGGCTTCTCGCCTTTTCGCTTCCGATGGCCATCCGATGCCTCAAGATGGCCCCAAGAGGGCCCAGAGCCCCAACAGGGGCCCAAGAGAGCCCCAAGACGGCCCCAGGAGCGCCCACGAGCGCCCCAAGAGCGCCCCAAGAGGGGTCCAGGATGCGATTTTAGAAGCTCTGGAGGGGCAACGCTAACTAAAGCCCCCCTCTTCTTTGATCGACCTCCTTCAAGATGGCCCCAAGAGGCGCCCAGGTTGCCCCCATAGGCCCCCAAGGTGGCCCCAGGAGGCCCCCAAAAAGCCCCAAGATGCTCCAAGATGCCCCTAAGAGGCCCCCAAGAGGACCGCAGAGGCACCCCCGAGGCCCCCAATACGCCCAAGAGACCCCCAGGACCGCCCTAGGAGACCCCAAAGGCGCCCCAAGATGCACCCAATATGCGCCCAATATATATCCCCAGAGGCTCCGAGAGGCATCTAAAAGACCTTCGGCCCTTTTGCTCGCCCTCCCCCTCCTGCTCATCCTTCCTCCTCCTCCTCCTCATCCTTCTGATCCTCATCCTTCTCCTCCTCATCCTCCTCCTGTTCATCTTCCTTCTCCCCCCTCCCTCATCCATCCATCCAGCCTCCTCCGTCTCCTCCTCCCTCCTTCGCGCGGTTCGGCTGTCCCCCTCTGTGCTCCCGCGCTTCCCTGATCACCTCAACTCGCATGGGCGTTGTTTCTGGGTGGGCTGGTGGGGATACGCGAATCGTCTAGATGCGCATGTGCAATGTACACGTGCATACGGAGTACACATACATACGCGTTTATGCATACAAATTTGTGTCTACGACGCCATGGTGTTACACATCGCACATTCACCGCTAATCAACACACATGTACGCGGTTAAACGCTCGTGCAGCATACAATTCATACGTATATAATGTACCACAAGCCGCATGCAGCGTTACGCCTAAGCCTACATGCATGTAGATCAGACCGCCCCGCGTCGACCCGAACAGCTTTGAAGCATGGCCCACGATATATGTAGCAAACAAGCCTGTCACATTCGCGGGCGCGAATGTGCAATGTTTCGCACTGCGACCCAGAAGAGTGGAGCCCCTCCTCTCCTCTCCCCCCCCCCTCGCGGGGCCAATGATCGCCTCCCGTCTCTCCCGCCCGTCAGGTGGTCGACCTTCGGGTCTTGCCCTCTGGGCTCCACCTGACGGGAATGGGGGAGATGGGGGGGGGGGGCTGATGATTGGCCTCGCCTTCCGAAGCCGCGGGCTGCTGACAATCGCTGTTCCCCGAGTGTTTTCACAGTTCAGAGGCCCCTTATTGCCCTCGTGGTGCAGGGCAGCCCCTAAGCCCCCCATCACAGGGCGCTGCAGACTGCATGTGGGCCCCACCCTCCCCCGCCCCCCTCAGCATATGTAGCTGCTCCCTAAACAGTAGGCCCTCAGGGTAAAGTTAGAACGCCAGCAGCCATGCAGCAAACTTTACAATTGTATGCGTGCTGGTCAGAATGACCCGCGCGCCTTTTTGACGTCCTGACTTGTGGAACATTGCCCCTCAGAGCATTGACTGGTTGATATATATATATATGTATATATGGATGCCGTACTCGTGCGCTCTTTTTCCGATTGCCCAGCGGCAGACAACGTGCCAAGGAAGCCTCGCGCCGAGACAAGGCGGTGGAGGCCCAACCGTGTCCCCAGGGCAGGGGGGCTCCGACGCAGGCCGAAAAAGGCCCACATCCCAAAGATGAGTTGGACACTCCCGACAATTCAGTAGATCGAGCCATCCCAAAGGGAGGGAGGACCATCCCAAACGCACACATGTTTTCTCCCTCCCCCGACATCTCAACACTGCAAGTCGCCCACACGTATAATACAGCACGTAACTATATCAAAGGCAGATCGGCCATCGCAGAAACAGTCCTTCCCAAAAAAACATGTACGCTCACCCCAACCGAAAACCTTTCCCGAACAGACTCCTCCCATCATGTGGGTAGCCCCCGCCCACCCCCGACCCCCCCCAAACTCCTTGGGCTTGGAGGCTCTTCGCGTCACGATGACGTCCGCACGCACCGACCTATACCGACATACCGCTGCAACGCGTGCAACGCATTGCAAATGCTGCGCGAGCGTAAACCACAACCCCCACTCACGGGGCCGCCTCCACCAGCCCGCGCTTGATGGCGTCCTGCAGGAACGCGACCACGGCGTTGTACGCCTGCTTCTCAGAAGACACGTTGCGATGGTCGAACTTCCTTTTAACCTTGTTGCATCCGTCAAGCAAGACGCCTTGCGGTAGCTTTGCCGTCCACTTTGACTCAGACCTGCATTTAAACAGCCAGCAGCCATTGGGCTTCTTGAACGACCCCAGCTCGACGGCGTTGCAACTGCTGCCACTGCTGCGCGTATAGCGTGGGATCACCCCTTTGAGTGCACGGCTGCATGTGTGCTTCACCTTGGGCCGAATCGTGGGCTTGAGCATCTTCATGAGGCACGCGGCGCAATGTGCTGGGGCTGGCCCCGCCGCCTCCGTCGCTGACGTCTCCTTCGCCGCCGCCTCCTGAGCTTGCTGCGCCGCCCGCTGCGCCGCCTCCTCCTTCTTTGCCTCCTCGGCAGCCCTGCTCTCGAATATGCCCTTCATGAGCGAACATCCCCGAGTCCACCGCTCCTGCCGCGCTGCCCTCATCCACCGTGCCGAATCCCATCGCCGCACAGTCGCACTGCTTAAGCTGCTTGAGCTCGAGCTCTTCGAGCTCGAGCTCGACGAACTCGTCGAGCGGGAGCGGCTTCTCGAGCCCGATCTCACCATGGCGGCCCGAGGGACCGATTGCAACATGCAATATGCACAAGTGCAAACAGTTGGCCGCCGATGTCGCAACCGATGTTTGAGGCAAAATAGCCGCGGGCGGATGATCTGCCACCCAGTCAGGCGCTGATGGCACTGCGTAGATCGCACCACATATTATTCCCACAGCCCAGCGTAGCGTGACATCAACGTTATCACGCTCGCTCGCATAACATAGCACGGCATCGCATTCATCATTGGCGGTAGCATAGCACGTTGACACGCGTAGCATAGCGCAGCATATCAGGTATTATGTCGTTGCTGCGGCTGGTGGCGCCCCAGGGCGCGCATGCACGTGTGCAACTCTGCGCTTGCAAATCATGTGCACCACAGCGTTTGCCACAAGCGGTTCTTATCGGAAATATGACACCCAGTAGCTCTGATACGCTCGATCGTGCTTCATAGCGATAGCATGTTGGCCCGATGTATCCCAAACCATTGGCGTGCGCGATCGCATGCATTAGATGCGCAAAGATAAAGGTGCAAAGGTAACCAGTCGCGAAGAGTGAATGCACGCCCCTAACACACGACCCACACATCCCTAAAGCATGGTCATTGGAACAACACTAAGTTAACACACAGCCCCTAAAACATCTCTAAAGCACGGTCCTGAAACTTCCCTAAAGCACTGCCCCTGAAACATCACTAAGGTAAAACGCAGCCCCCAAAATATTACTGAAGCACCGCCCCTGAAACTTCCCTATAGGGCACGGCCCCTGCAGCATCCCTAAGGTAAAACACAGCCCCTAAAACATCACTAAAGCAAGGCCACTGACACATCCCTAAAGGACGGCCCCTGCAACACCCCTAAGTTAAAACACAGCCCCCAAAACATCCCTAAAGCATTGCCCATGGAACATCCTTAGCACGGCCCACTGGAACATCCCTACAAGGTAAAACACAGCCCCCAAAACATCCGCAAATCACTGCCACTGAAACTTCGCTAAATCACAGACGCAGCCACTAAAACATCATTAAATCATTTAGCCTGAATCATCACTCAAGCACGGCCCTGAAACATCCCTAAGGTGAAGCACAACCCCCATAACACACCACTAAAGCACGGCCCCTGAAACTTCCCTAAAGCACGGCCCCTGAAATGCCCATAAGGTAAAGCACAGCACATAAAACACCCCTAAATCACGGCCCCTGAAACATCTATATAAAGCACAGCCTCTGGAACATCCCTAAAGTGAAACACAACCCCAAAACATAACTAAAGCACGGCTCCTGAGCCATCCCTCAAGCACTGCCCCTTCGACATCTATGCTGTGAAGCGCAGCCCCTAAACCACCCCAAAGCACAGCCCCCTGGTGGTGGGGCGGGGTGCGTGGGGGGGGGGGGGGGGGGAGGGGGGGAGGGGGAGGGGGCGGAGGGAGAGAGGGAGTTGGCGGGAGGGGGGGAGGGGAGGATGGAGAGTGGTGGTGGTGGTGGTGGTAGGTGGTTGGGTGGGGTTGGGTGGGGTGGGGGGGGTGGGGGTGGGGGAGGGGGTGGTGTGTGTGTGTGTTGTGTGTGTGTGTGTGGTGTGTGTGTGTGTGTGTGTGTGTGTGTCTGTGTGTGGTGTGTGTTGGCGTGTTGTGTGTGTGTGTGTGTGTGTGTGTGTGTGTGTGTGTGGTGTGTGTGTGTGTGTTGTGTGTGTGTGCGTGTGTGTGTGTGTGTGTGTGTTTGGGGAGGGGGGGGGGGGGGGGGGGAGAGAGAGGGTGAGGGGGGTATGGGTGAGGTATGGGTGAGGTGGTGGCGTGGGTGGGTGGGGCCATTCCCACCAGCCCTCTGGGCGTAGGTGGTTTAGGGAGTTTCCTCTTCCAACCTCCTTCTTCCCCTTCGGGGAGGGGTTTACCCCTCCCCCCTACGCCCTAGGGTACTTTTTCGCCCAAGACGGCTCCATAGCGCCTCGGAGAGCCCAAGATGAGCTCCAAGGTGGCCCAAGATAGCCGAAGATGCCTCAATATGGCTCAAGAGGTCCCAAGACCGCTCCAAGATAACCCCAAGAGAGATAGCTCCCCAAGGAGCCACCCCCCAATATGCCAAAATCGTTCAAAAACTTAAGCTTCTCGCTTTTTCGCTTCCGATTGCTATCCGCTTCAATATAGCCCCAAAAGAGCCCAAAAGGGCCTGAGCCCACGAGAGCCCCAAGACGGCCCCAAGAGCGCCCAAGAGCGCTCCAAGAGCGCCCCAAGAGGGGTCCAAGAGGCGATTCTGGGGGCTCTAGAGGGGCAAGGCTTGATCGAGATTGCCCCAAGAGGCGCTCCTAGGAGGCCCCCAGAGGCGCCAAGATGGCCCCAAGATGGCCCCAAGCGGCTCTCAAGATGCTCCCAAGAGGCCTCCAAGAAGCGCCCAAGTGATATCCCAAGAGGCTCCAAAATACCTTTGGCCATTTTGCTCGCCCTCCTCCTCCTCCTCCTCCTCCTCCTTCTCCTGCTCCTCCGTCCTCCGTCCTCCGTCCTCCGTCCTCCTCCTCCTCCTCCTCCTCCTCCCCCTCCTCCTATTCATCTTCCTTCTCCCCACTCCCTCATCCATCCATCCAGCATCCTCCGTCTCCTCCTTCCTCCTTCGCACGGTTCGGCTGTCCCCCTCCTTGCTCCTGCACTTCCCTGATCACCTCAACTCGCCTGGGCGTTGTTTCTGGATGGGCTGGTGGAGATACGCGAAGCGTCTAGAATTGTGCGTGCGGCCATGCTGGGGGCATTTGTGTGTGCAGCCTGGTTGGGGGAATTTGTGTGTGCAGCCAAGCTGGGGGCATTTGTGCGTGCAGCCTGGCTCGGGGCATTTCTGCGTGCATGGAACACTGCCTCACGAGTTTTCTCTTCCGCCTCCACCTCCCATCATCCAGAGGGGAAGAGGGGGGAGGAGGGAGGGGAGGGGGGAGGGGGAGAGAGACGGGGGCGGCGGCTTGTAAGTCTATGTTCCAATCAGAGCCCACGAGTATCCATCATACGGCTTACATACTAAAACGTCTTCTCATCACAGTATAGGCGAATGAGGCGAGATGACGCGGGGTGCTGCTGAGGGCTCCATACAGGATTGTAACATCGCACCAGGTGCGTCGGCCGACCCTCAGTGAGTTCGAGATGCTGGAACGCTCGCAGAGAGGGAAGCTGCCCTGAGGCCATGGATCGGGGAATGTGAAAAAGGGGAGGGCGGGTGGACAAGGATTACAAGGAGGATGCGGGAGAGAAACGATGGTGACAACACCAAGCCCTCACCCCCCAGTGCAGCAAGCACTTATAAAATTCTTGACGCTTTGCGTATCCCCACCTGCCCATCCAGAAACGATGTCCCCTCTGTCGGGAGAAGGAATGACGGGACGCACATAGACAGCGCGAGCGTGTGACTGGTCATGCTGCCGCTGCTGTTGCTGGTGATGCGCGTGCTGCTGGTGCTGGTGCTGATGTTGGTTATCTTGCTGCTGGTGCTGCTGCTGGTGCTGCTGGTGGTGGTGCTGCTGCTGATGCTGCTGTGCTGCTGGAGTTGCCGCTGGTGCTACTGTTGATGGTGATTGTGCTGTTGTTGGTGCTGCTGCTGATGGCGCGGCTTCTCGTTCTGATGGTCCTGCTGCTGGTGTTGCGGGTGCTGCTGCTACTGGTGCTACTGCTGGTGCTGCTGATGGTGTCGCTGATGGTGCTGCTGGTGACGGCGGCGGTGCTGCTGGTGCTGCCGCCGCTGCTAGTGCTGTGGCTGGTGGTTGCGGTGCTGCTGCTGCTGCTGGCGCTGCTGATGCTGGTGCGGGCAGTGATGGTGGGAGCAAATTAGGTTAACGACCGCCTCGGGAGCGCGTTCTCGATCGGACTTTTGGAGAGGTTGCCCTCTTGGGGCACTATTGCGGGTCTCTTTTGGTAGATCTTGGGGCCCTCGTAGACATCTTGGGGCCGTCTTGCCTATGCTGTTCAAAAAGAAAAGGGCCATTCGGATCCCCCCCCCCCCCCCCATCAGAGGCTCAGAAAGGGCGCCCTGAGGCACTCACGGGCCGTCCTTGGAGTGCTGGCGCTCTGGCTGTTTGGGGTTCCATTGTGGAAATCGTGAGGTATCAAGAGCCAATGGAAAGCGATACGGCCAGAACGCAATGACAGACATGTGTTATTTAGGTGTTGGAATTGCTTTTCCGATGGCTCGAATGCCACTTGGAATCACCTTGGGGCCGTAGCTTGGGCAATCTAGAATCTTGGATGCGAATTCCATTTAAGCTCTCTGAGGCCACCGCAACCTTGGGCCGAAAATTGACAATCTGCCCCCTTCCCTCCCACCCACCTACCTCCTCCCCCCCCTTCCCACCCCCCGCCCCCGCCCGCCATCCCCCCGCCCACCCGCCCACCCGCGCACGCACAACACACACGCACACCACAACGCATACACGCACATCTACGCACTTTTCCCCGAGGAGCGCACCGTGCTTCACGCGCGAGACACACCTACACACACCCCTTCCCTCCCCCCCCCGCCCCAGACCCAAGGGGCGTTGTATAGGGGCACACACACGCGCGCACACCGCGCACCTCCCCCACCCTTCCCCGAGCAAGTGAAGGAGGAAGCTGTGGCGGAGAGAAGGAAAATTACGCTAAACCACCGCAGCCCAAAGGGCTCGCGGGATGATCTGACGCCTAGCAGGGCAAACGTGACTTATCGATTGTTAACTCGCGCGCGCGCGCGACATTTGTGGGCGCTGGCGCGTGCGCCTGCATGTGAATAACATATGTGCTTGTCATGACATGCCATTCTAGTTATGGGCACTGATCTCGAGCGCGCGCGCTTCCATGACATATTTCCCTCAAGCAATCGAGTCATTCACGCTGTATGCTAGGTGCAGAGTAGGATTTGAGAATGTCCACTCCTACCAAGCTCATCGCGGAGCTGGCCAACCTCCCCAAGTTCTTTGAGGAGCAGAAGCAGTGCAACCTCGACTCGGATGCCATGTCTGAGTTGATGCGCGCGCAGGCAACGTGCATCAGCGCAAAGATCAGGTCGCTCATTGAGTGCGACTTACGATCCGCAACGGAGTTGACTAAGGCCGTCCACGGCGTCGGGTGGGACAAGGAGACAACGGCTAAGTTGGCTACGCTGGTGAACGAGATGAAGAACAAGCTCGAGGATGGGAACCCTAACGCAAGGCGGCCGAACCAAAAGTGCTCATCATTCAACATGTACTTGACTGATATCGAGTACACGACCCTCGCGGACAGCATGACGCCTTGGTCTGCTAAGTTCGCAGTTGTGAAAAAGAGGTGCTTCTTCATCGGGCTCCTCCTGCCGAGTGAGAAGACGAAAGGGCACATCTTGGAGTGCATCTATGTGGCCAACGGGCTGCCGCTGGAGAAGGGGAAAGATTGGTTCGCCCATTTGAATAACATCAAGGAGGCGCTTGCGCCGCTGGGCACTGTCAAGTACCCATTTGAGTTTATGACAGAGTTTCCGCTTTCGCCCAAGGATCTCCCGAGTGAAACCTACAAGCATGCATACGAGACGGACCCGCCGTCGATGAAGGAGTACCGCGAGCTGACGTTCGGAACAGTCCGACAGAGCTCGACCGCCTATAAGCGCGCGCATACGGGAGCTGAAGAAGCGGAGTCGCAGCTGGCCCTCAATAAGCAGAGCCCGCCCATGCTGAACCTGTGCGCTCCGTCCGCAACCGACCCCAATCAGTTCATGGCGGAAGCCTGCAGGCAGATCGGCGCCCAGATGCTCCTGCAGGGCATGATGAAGGGTCTCCCTAGCGCGAGTGCAGGCATGGACCCGTATAACATGTTGCAGTGCCTCCGTTCTTCCGCCGACGCGGGCGCGTCGTCGGCCTCGCACCTGCCCGAGCCGAAGGGCAGCCGCTCCGCCGCCGAGCCCGCCGAAGCGGCCGAGCCCAAGGCTGGCGTCCGCGCCGACGACAGCGCTGGAACATTCCCCATGGCTCCCCCAGCTGTCGACGAGAAGGCTGGCGCCTGCGCCGACGACAGCGATGCGAGCGAGGAATCTGCTGCGGAGCGCTTGCGCGCGAAGGCGACAGGCAAGGGCAAAGCGGCTGGCCGCATGCCGCGCCCCGCAGCTTCGGCCTCCGCTGCAAAGCGCCCCGCATCGGCCGCCCCTTCGTCGGGCGACGCCGATCCGCCACCGATGAAGAAGGCGAGAGAGGCCAAGAAGGGCGGCGTCACAGAGAGTGATTTGCCAAAGGGCTTCAAGCTCAATCTGAAGGAGTTTCTCTCCAAGAGTGTCGCAGCAAAATGCCCGTCCAAGGGCGCATGCACCTCCAAGCTATACACGGAGGGTGGGAAGCAGGCCAGGGATAAACAATTGAGTTCGGACGATGTGAAGCTCGCCCAGAAGGTCGCGTACGGCATTGGCTCATCTTTCTGGGTCAACTGTGGCTTGTAGGGGCGCGTGCGCCGTTGCAGGAGCTCGCAGCGCTAAATACTAGGCAACGATTGCATTCGTGCACGCGGCGAGTGCACGCGTGCAGCCGCGCATGCCGTATCTTTTTGCGATGAAACATTGCCAACCTTATTATTTCTCTTTCCCCCGCTCTTTCTCTCGCTCTCTATCTCGCTTTATCTCGCATTACGTTCACCCGCCATCATTCCCAATCTTGCCATAGCGTTCACTTTCTATGCTATCCTTTTCCGCCACCACTCCCCCTCTATATGTCCCACGCATATATTTATATATATATATATATATATCCCATCTCTCTGCCCAATATCCTTACATATAGGCCCTCTCTATACAAAGAGCCCTTTCTCCTCGAACACATCCCATCCCACTCTCTCTATATATAGCTCTCTTTCTCTCTCTCTCTCTCTCTCTCTCTCTCTCTCTCTCTCTCTCTCTTCCTCGCGCTCGCACGTTCTCCCTTTCGCTCCATTTCATTCTCCCTCGTTATCGTGATCTCATTCCCCTCTATATATCTCTCTCTCTATCTCTCTCTCTCTCTCCTGTCACACCTCCCGCCTACCCCTTCTCACCTGCATCCGATTGTCTCCCCAGCCCTCTGATTATCCATCCATCCACCCGCCCGCCCTTTCAGCCTACCAGCGTCGTCGCATCGCCATCCCCCGCACGCCGCGCTACCACCGTAAGATGAGAGCGGCTATTGTAGGATGACATATTGTGTTATTATTGAGCTCTTCACCGATGGAAATCCGTTGATCGTGTCGCGTGGCAGACTGTGGGTTGCGCGATTCTCGCGCGCCCCTGCCCCAGCCCACGCCCATCCCGATCCCATGATGCATCGCAGTTTGGCTCTGCGCTCGCTTAGCGTTTAAGCTGCTGCGCGCGTGGTTGCGGACTGTTTGAGATGGTGCGCTCGGAGATGGAGAAAATGCTGCAGAAGCAGCTGACCACCGTCAGGAAGGAGAGGTCGACGGCAGAGAGGCAGCTCGGAACCCAGAAGGTGTACTTCCTCAAGAAGATGCTCACGCAGCAGTCGACCTTCTTCCTTCAGTCGCTGTCGCGCGTCAGGGCCAACGGCCTGCCGACGGTGGAGTGCCAGAAGGTTGTGAATAAGTTGGTCGGGTCAATCATTCCCAAGCCAGAGACGCGTGAGGTCGGCACCCAGACGGACTTGAGGCTGTCGCAAGGCATTGAGCCCGCGAGGCTGCCCAAGCCGCTGACGGCGTTGGATGAGGGGTCGGACTCGAGCTGGGACGGGGACAGCGAGCAGCTGGGGTCGATGTCGGAATGAGCGCAGCTAGAGGCATGTCTTAGCCCACAGATTTACTGCCGTTGTTGCAGCACAGCCCGTTTTACTGCTGGGAGGGGAGATCCCAGAAAATGTGTTCCATCATTCGCACGCGTGCGTTTAACCGCGTCTAAATCCGCCACCGTGCCGCGAGGCGCGGAGTGGGAGTGCCCTCATGCCCCTTGTCAAATCCTCCGAGCCTCAGTCCTCAGCCCTGTGAGGAATCATTATAAAGGGGACCAGAGCCTCAATTTCCAATTCTCTCGGGCCTTCCCGCGGTTCACCTGGGGCTTCTTGCAATTTCCCGCGTGGTTGTTTCGAGCTCAAGCGGGCCCCGAGACGGGCCAAGAAGGCACCAAAGAGGCCCCGAAGACGGCCCAGGCCCCGAGACGCCAAACGAGCGCTCCACGACGCCCAAAATGGCCCCAAGACGGGCCCAGAGGCCGCCCGCAGACGGCCCGCCTCCAAGAGGCTTCCCAAGAGGGCCCCGAGTGGCTAAACTTGTTGATTGCCCCTTGTGGTTTTCGATGTTGTGTTTTTTTGCTTTCTCGCCTTTTCGGCTTCCCGACGCTCTGAGACGGCCCAAGCCCCAAGAGGCCCCAAGGGGCCCCCAAGACGGCCCGACGACGGCCCAATACGGCCCCAAGATTGCCCATTATGGTTCCAAATACAACCCAAGAGCTCTTGGAGCCCTAGGGCTCCAAGACGGCACCAAGAGGGGCCCAAGAGGGCGACGAACAATTCAAACATTCAAGTCGCCCCCAGGGGCCCCAGGGTGCCCCAAGGCCCCCAAGACGCCCCAAGCAGCCCCCAAGGCCCCCAAACGACCTTGCAGATGCCCCAAAACGCCCCCCAAGAGGCTTCAAAACTGCCTCCCAGAAACCTCCGAAAGGCTTAACACGAGACCCAGACACACATTCGGTACCACTTGAGGCATATTGCCGACATACACGTTAGGCATACTGACGACGCGCCTCAGATGGTACCCGATCGGAACTACTTGAGGCATACAACGGACATGCCTCAAGTTGTATTTATTCGATGCCACTTGAGGCATACTGCCGACATGCCTCCCTCGGTCCAGAATGTGAGATTGTCGAGCTTTCGGTCCACCACCGCCCCGCGACGGCCCAAGCGCCTCCAACGCCATCCAATGTCCACGAATCCAGGCACGGTGGCGGAATGGGCCGAAGGCCATTATATAACCAAATTCAGTTCCGCGCATGTATGCACGCGTGTCGTATGAAGCGATCGCCCCACGCACCGCGCGCCGATCAAGAGGCGCACGCGCCACCGTCCTCGCCCTGGCCCGAGCGACCAGCGCGCCCTTGCGCGCGTGCACCCCTGGCTCATGAAGCGCGCGGGCGCTGACCTTAATGAGCTGCATCGCGATTCTTACGTTTCGCAGCGGGGGCTTGAGGCGATTCTGAAAAGGGTGAGGGCGGACGGGCTCCCCAGCGCGAGCAGCTCGCGCTCGCAGCTCCGAGCCCGCCATGCTTTCACTAGTGAGCCAACGCCATACGGCCCTGTGGTGCAGCCGATGGAGCTCACTCTAGAGGACGGGACTGTTGGAATTGCATTTGTCAATCACCCGTTTGCCCTCTTGGATCGTACCGTTCGGGAGTGCGCTCCGTTCAGGCAAATTATGAAGGCAAAGTTGGCGAAGTTCCCCAGCTCCCCGAGTACGCCGTGGAGGCTCATCATATACTTCGACGAGGTCAGCCCCACGAACCCACTTGCATCCAAGAAGGACCCACGCAAAGTGCAGAGCTTCTACTGGACGTTCGCTGAGTTTGAAAATCTTGTTCATCGGGAGGAAATGTGGTTCATTGTTACATGTACTCCGTCGCTCATTGTCGAGACCATGGACAGCGGCATGTCGCAGTTAGTCAAGCATGTACTGAAACACATGTTTTTCAATGACGAGTCTCATCACCTGACGAAGACAGGCATTTGCTTGGATTTGCGCGAGAGCGAAAACGATACCAATGATTTCACCAGGCTCTTTGCGCGTCATTACGGGACATTGGCTGACTTCAAAGCTATCAAGGAAGTCCTCGGTAGCATGGGCCACCGAGGCATCGTGCCATGCCCTTTGTGCCGAAACATCGCCAAGGACGGTAGATTCGGGCACCTCCCGTTGGACAATTTGGAGCGCCACCTTTGGGAGCCGCACTCGGACGCTTCTGTGCGAAACTTGCTGGGAGAACTGATGGTTGCAAAAACTGTTTTGGGTAAGACTGCTTACGCAGAGTTGGAGACCAGGAAAGGGTTCCACTACGGGCCCCACTACCTCACTGCTGATGCCGCCATGAAGCCAATCAGCACCACCATGTACGATTGGCCGCACATATATTTCATCACTGGGCTTTTCGAGTACGATCTCGATGAATTTATGCACAAGGCCAAGGCGGCTGCGGGGAGGAACAAAAAGGGCCTGGTGGAATACACAGACCTGCACGCGTACATGCAGCAGTGGACGTGGCCTCGGGAGTACAAGAGAACGGCTGAAATCTTCGAGACCAACAAGCTGGCCGCCACTGCGAGCGAGCAGCTGTCAGCGACACCAGTCGTACAGAGGTACTTCTCCAACGTGGTTGCAAAGGAGGAGAGCCTTGCCGCCCTCCACGGTGCAGCGGAATCAGTTTCGCTCTGTTGTGAGAGCATAGAGATGCTGCAATGCGCATCGCGCAAACAGGTGTCCGCGGTCCAGCTGCATGATTGCATCATGAAGCACTTGCATAAGTTTCGCGACGTGCACGGGCGAGGGCCCTGGCAATTCAAGCACCACCAGGCTGCTCATCTCGGTCCGCAGTACCGAGATTTCGGTTGCCTTTTCGACACGTTCGTCACCGAGCGAAGGCATAAGGACCCGAAAAAGTTCGCAATGAACCGCCAGTCGAGAGGCATATACTACACCAGGGGTCTCATGGAGGAGCTGCGCTGCCAACATTTTGCAGACCTTAAACAATTCTCGACGCACGTAAGCGGCAACTGGAGTGCGTTGCCGAAGGCGTTGCGCATGCCAGTGGGGGAAATGTTTCCGCGCGCAGCCAATATCGAGATATCTGGCACTTTCGTTGCCGAATCGGGCGCGAAGTTTAGCAATTTGGATGTCGTCCTGCTTGGTGGCGACAGGCGCCGACAGTGCGGGCAAATCTGGTATCATTTCTGCGTTGACGGCACTTACTGGACGTGCATCTCCATGTGGGAGTTTAGAAGAGCAGACGGCCGATATGCTAAATATAAGCGGGCTGAAAAGCCAACCCTAGTCTTGTCTAACGAGTTGCTGGCCCACGGAATTTGGCGATCAGGCGCCGACGGGGCTGTTACAGTTATATGGCCGCTGCATTATATGTTTGCATGCGGTTTGATGTAAGTCGATGCGCTCTCACGCTCTGTGCCTCGTGAGATCCCCAACCGCACCACCACAAACGACGAGCCCAGAAAATCTTCAAATCCGTATGGTATATTCGGTTCCCGAGCAATTATGTTATCATCGGCGCACACAACATCGAAGTGTGAATCCAATCAGCCCGTTTCCTTTTCCAACGAGGTTTGCCTTCCCTGCGTCTGGGCGGGCTTACCTGCGAGGAGTTAGAACGTCCTTGATGGCTCGAGATGGCTCCAAGACGGCCTCAGAGAGCCCGAGCTTCCAATATGGCCAAATATACTTCAAGGTGGCTCGAGATAGCATCCGACACGAACCAATACGGTTTCAAGTGCCCTCCAACCCCCCGCGTTCAAACCCACAGAGGCCAAATTTGCACCAACACCAAAGCAAAACAAATGTTTTTTGGTGTGTTCGCTTTTTCGCTTCCGATGGGCTCTTGAGGCGTCAAGATGACCCCGAGATGGCCCAAGGGGCCCCAAGAGGGCCCCAATGGCGTCCAAGAGCGCGAGAGCGCCTTTTTTGGAAGCTCCTAGGGGTGGGTGGGTGGAATTAAGCCCCCCTCTTTTTGAACAATGGTGGCCACTGCTCCAAGAGGTCCCCTATGCCACCAAAAAGAATTTAAGATCCCCCCCAAGACCTTCCAAACGAGCACCACATGGCCCGAAGATCCCAATACCTCCGAGAAAACGCTTCCTAGGCGGTTGTTACGCTGCCTGATTTCACTACCACCGTCAGCACCTGCATCAATAGCAGCATCACTACAACCACCAGCAAGAGCACTTGGCAGCAGCGGTAGCACCAGCAACACCGCCACCACCGTCAGCAGCAGCACCAGCAGCAGCACCTAGCAGCAGCAGCAGCAACAGCACTAGCACTATCAGCAGCACCAACATCACCACCATTAGCAGCAAATGCATTAGCAGCAGCACCAGCAGCACCAGCAGCACGATAACCATCGCCAGCATCAGCCAGCACCAGCAGCACCAGCAGCAGCAGCAGCACCACCACCACCACCAACAGCAACACCAGCACCATCAGCAGCACCACAGCAGCGCCAGCAGCATCACGAGAACCAGCAACACCAGCAGCACCCGCAGCAAAACTACCAGAAGCAGCAGCACCACCAGCACCCACAGCACCACCAGCGGCAATGACACCAGCAGCAGCGCCAGCAACACCTGCCCAGCAGCAGCAGCACCACCAGCACCAGCACCAGCAGCAGCGCCAGCAGCACGAGAATCAGCAACACCAGCAGTAGCACCAGCAGCAGCAGCAGTGCCAGCAGCAGCAGCAACAGCACCAGCAGCAGCACCCGCACCCTTCGCTACCAGAGATCTCCCCAATTCAACAGTAGTGCCCGCGCTGTTTCACTATGGATGGGCTGGTGGGGATACGCGAAGTGTCAAGAATTTCGTTTAAGTTAGCATTGAAATTATAGGCGCGAACAACAGAAACAGAAATTTGATCAGGTTAACATCATGCGCACGAATGTAATTACAACCTGCGAAAATCTTGTTCCGAACATGGAAATATACGAATCCAGATTGCATGCTGAAAAAATCGACCTCCGAACATGGAACTCACAGAAAGCATGTTAGCAAAATCGCAAACAGTTTGGAACCAAAACCATTGAAATTTAGAACCCACGGGCTACTTACGGGCTACTTACGGGCTACTTACGCGGCTACTTACGGACTACTTACGGGCTACTTACGGGCTACTTACGGGCTACTTATAAGTTACTTATAAGTTACTTATAAGTAGGCCGTAAGTTCATAAGTTACTTATAACTAGCATAAGTACTTATAAGTACCCCCGCCGCGCGCAGCGGGGGGGGCCTCGGAAGGCCTCCTCGAGCCGGGGGCCGGTTTTGTGAGGATGTCCCACGCGAGGGCGCCGCTTTGGCAGTCGTCGCCGGATCGCCCCGGAAATGAAACAGGGGCCCCGAAGGCCTCCTCGGGGAGGCTCCGGGGGCCGGTTTTGTGATGTCCCACGCGAGGGCGCCGGTTTGGCAGTCGTCGCCGGGTCGCGCCGGAAATGGAACAGGGGGGGCGGTTGGCGAGCCCATTCCCTCGCGCGCCGGGGGTGAAGATGACGTGAGTTCCACAGAAATTCCTTCAAACACACATCTCCCCGCCAACTGGTGCGCCCGGGTTAGGGGCGCCAGCGCCAGGATCGTGATCTTCGGATTGCGCGGACCTCAGCGGTGCGCAACCATAAACAGCTCACTGACACCCGCGTGCAATACTACAGCAAGCACCGACCGCGCCACACACACACACACACCTCTGACTCCAGAGGCCAATCACAGCGGCATATCACGACGCTCACCGGAGCACCTATCCCCAATCAGTGGCATTATTGCCAGGTCACGTTAGAGGAGCACCGCGACAACTGGACGACCACGAGCAGGCGTGCCCATCTGGGCTTGATGTTCCGCGGCGCGTTGCGTCTTGAGCCCTGCTGCCATTGCGCCTCAACGACGAGCGACGCGCCTCGGAGGGCGCGCCCTCGGCGATGCACAGCAGCAGCTTCTGTTCCATATTCGAATACTTTTCTTTCTACGGCGACCTGGCAAGCACGGCGCAGCGCGCGGAAGACCAGGTAGCCCATCATGACATTCAGGACCGCAAGCACGAACAAGCGCGACAGGTGTCCGACAACTGCGTTCGCGATACCCACCCAACAGCAGAGCGCATGTGCCAGCAATCGAAGATATAAGAGGGCCACGTGCCCATGGCACGCAAGCAGGTCGTAAAGGGCCACTGCGACGACTGCGGCACTGACCTCACAGGTCTGGCCCCGCATCTTCTTGGCTTCCCGGCCATTGGCAAAACAGGCCAAACCGACGAGTGCGGAGAGGACAAACTCCGCGGCATCATCGCCTCAGGTTCCTCGACATGGCGTTTCCACCGCTCGCCGGCCCCCGCGTTGGATAATGCGATTTTCGCGTGTCACTCCAGGGGGGCCCCGCGGGGCCATCTGGATGGTGCTCGATCGATTCGGCCAGCCAGGCTTGACGACATCCACTACCTCCTCGCACACTTGCTGGGCACGGGTTGCGAGGATGCGCCCAGAGCTTTCTCCGCGAAGCTCGCCGGGGTCACGCGCTCGCCCGAGCGCGACGCCAAGCTGGCGCGAAATGGGCATCCCGGCACCTGTGGCGCGGGCGGGTCAGCGTTAGCGCTCGCGCTGTCCACGCGCGTCGTCGGCCCCGAGACCGCAGGGCGCAGAGAGCGCGTCGACTGATTCATTTGCAGCGTCAACAGCGCCCTCTGGAAGATGAGGCACTATGACGACTTCACCAACTGCGGATCCCACCAGTTTCACAGTGCCGATGGAACAGCGACGGTCCACCAGGACAAGCACATCGATCCGCTAATCCCCATCGGGCACGTCGACCTGGACAAGTTGAAGGCCGACGAGCCAGCCAGAGGTCCACTTCCGGATCTCTGCGTCTCCCTCCGCGGAGCAGTGGCCTGCGCGCTGCTCTCTCAACGGCGCGTTGCCGTCTACGTGGCTGCGCTGCAACTGGCCAAGAGCGAGCTGCTCATCTGACGCGCGATGCAGCTCAACTCCGTTGCTCTGGCCACGCAGACGATCGAGGCGCGCGTCGCCTTCCCGCCGATGGCGCGCGCAGGCCAGATCTGCTCGCGCAGCGACGGCTCGTTCAAGCACAAGGAAAAGACATGATGCGGTATGCGTGGCGCCGAATGCATGCGTCTGGGCAAGCGTTGCAGCACTGGTAAACAGGTCTGCCACTTGCTCGACGCCGTGGGCCGATTGCACAAGCTTGTTTGTAGATCAGCAGCGCGTGGAGCAGCAGACGGCCCGCGGGCGCGCCCCTCGACGCTCCGCGAGATTGCGCGCGGACCCGCCTCAGCAGATGAAATCAGGAGGCCGAGGGAGGAGGGGGGCGACGCTGCGCTGGCCAACGCGGTCGTGGACGGGATGTCCAGCTTCTCCGCCCTGGTCATGGGCCGCGCGCGGCCGCCATCGTAGAATTGCATGGCAGGCAACCTGTGGTGGCCAGCAGACCAGCAACGCGCCGAGCTGGTCTGTGACTTGCTGCGGTGCGACACCCGCAATACGAGGGCCGACCCTTTGAAAAAGAGAAGCATCGGCCAGGGGCTCGTCCTCGCCATCGTGGAGGGGAAGCTCGCCTACGAACGCCCCGCATTCAGGTTGAGCGAGGAGCGGCGCAAGAAGACGGCGCCGAGCTCCACCCGCAGCAACCCCGCCAGGGACAACGACGACGCTATTGGGCAACCCAGCTGGCGTCGCACGTCCAGACTACATTCGCGAATGCAACGGCCGACGCGCATATCGCGAATTGCGTTCGCGAGTAAGACGCAGTCCATCAGGAAGGGAGCAACGCAGAGACTCGCGCATCGTGAACTGCGCTCGCTATTGCGACGCGGCAGGCGAGAGGGATACGAAGATAAACTTCACGTGGGAGGAGGAAGCATTATCGACTGTGTTGGTAGGGCGGCATCGTCTCAGGCAGTTGAGCGCGTAATTTGGTCACTGCGCGCTTCAGTTGAAGTGCCAGCCGACCATATTTGTTAGAAGGTGCCCGGTATGTAAATGGCCCTCTCGCAGCAGTCTCCCCTCTTCTATGTAGTTTTGTGCTGAGATTTGGTAAGTAGAAGGTCTCAGCTGTGCAATGTGTTCTGGGGAGCCCTGTGAGTAGAGGGTTCCCTCACTAATTTTGTATGAAGGAGGTGGTCCGGATACCCCCCGCGCTGCACTTGTCCATGCGGTTGACTGTTTAGTGAGGCCTAGTCAGTAGAAGGATGCTCGACCTTGCTTAATTTAGCTTCGCTGGTCTGGGTGTGGCTTGCACACCCGAATTGGCGAGGCACGAGCAGACCCATTCGATCAGGTGACTCGAACTGTAGCTCATCGCTGCGCCCCTTGGCTCTCCTAGCGGCTTCCCTTTCCCATTGCCACTCTGGCTCGGGGGTATGACAGGGTGCAACCTCCCATGCCCGCGGTAGTTCCCGTTGTACGAAGCTTGTGTTATTTATTCCATTGTGAAACAGTGCTGTTCACTCCCACCCTGTACTTCTAGTCTCCTCTTCCTCCTCCTCCGCCTCCTCCTCCTCCTCCTTCTCTTCCTCTTCCTCCTTCTCCACCTCCTCTCCTCCTTATCCATCTTCGTCCTCCTCCTGCATCATCCTCCTCCCCAGTCCGCTTTGTCAACCGCCACGTTGTGACCACAACAGCCATGTTACTATGTTTTTACATTTTTTGCCGCACAAGTCGCAACGAGGCAACGCCCCGAACTTGGCTGGAATGCTCGATCGGTCGATCCTCTCCTGTCATGTTCCTTCACCCTCTTTCCTCCTCCCCCCTTCCTCCTTCCTCCTCCCCCCTCCTCCCTCCCATTCCCCCTCCCCTCGTTTGCATTCGCCAGGGCGCCGAGCTCGGTACAGCGGTACACCAGCGCTCAGCTGCGGTCGGAAAGCCAGTCCTGTATTGCAGATTGTCGTGTTGCGTGTCGGCTGGCATTTCGGCTTGATCTCGAGACTCGGAGCAGCAGCTGATCTCTCTTAGTCACACCGTTGGGCGCGCAATGGCCCCTTCGGGGCCGCGGCCGAAGGCGGCGGCCGCCGCGAGGCCCCGCAGCAGGACGCCGACCCCGTGCGTGCATCCGTCCGGGAGGTGCGGGGGGTGGGGGGCGCAGGCAGGGGGGGGCCTGCGCACGTCCGGGGTCTGAGGGTGGACGGCGCAGCAGCAGGGACGTCGCTTCGGGGCCGGGCGTCGATTCGGGGCGTCGCTTCGGGGCGGATCAGCAGCAGGGGGAGAGGGGGACGAGCAGCAGGGGGAGGGGACCTCAGAGGAGGAAAAGGTGCCGATGCCGCCGCTCGCTGTGGAGAGCCCTCGTCGCCGCGGCTGGGTTCTCCTCGACATGATGGGCGGCGTGCCCCTGGGGAGAGACGACGTGGACGACCCTGGCGATCCCGAGGACGCTGGCCTGCCAGACGACGACCCGGACGCTTTCGGCCCCCGCAGGCTGTCAGACCCCGCCCCCGCCCGACCTCCGAGAGCACCCGCCGAGGGCTCCTCCGCCGAGTGGGCTCCATGGCTCGAGCAGCTCGTGCGGCAACGGCGGCGGCTCTGCGCCCCTGCCCTCGCCTCCGGAGGAAGGAGTTCTGCCGCTGGCGAGGCGGCGACGAACCCCTGGGCAGCAGGCGTATCGGGCGACGGAGACTTGGGATCGCTCGAACGAGTGCATCTGAGGGAGGAGGAGGGCCATCTGAGGGAGGAGGAGGAGGAGGAGGAGGAGGAGGAGGAGGAGGAGGAGGAGGAGGAGGAGGAGGGGAAGAAGGGGGAGGGGAAGAAGGGGGAGGAGGACAAGGAGGAGGAGGAGGAGGAGGCGGAGGGAGGAGGGCGACTCCTCTCCAATCGACTTGCGGAGATCAAGTCTGATAAATCTGGGGTCATCTACGCAGATCGATGCAACTCATTGTAATCAGGCCCCCCACCCGTTGATTATTCCTCTGCGAGCCAGTGGGCAGGACCGAGCATGCCACAGTCAGTCTTGAACTCTGGGGCTCGGCCGCCGCCTGAGCTGCATCGCGAGCCTCGGCAC
Source organism: Prorocentrum cordatum (assembly GCA_963575745.1). Lineage (NCBI taxonomy): Eukaryota > Dinophyceae > Prorocentrales > Prorocentraceae > Prorocentrum > Prorocentrum cordatum. The sequence goes on from CAUYUJ010017328.1 coordinate 47,373, forward strand.
GATTAGTATTCCACCCGCCACGGCAAGTTCAAGAGGACTCGCATGCCCGCCACCTAACATAGGCACGGCATGTACACGAACCACTCTACCTTCTGCACCTGCCTCGTCGCCATTAGCAGATTCAGTCGGCCCTAGCTGTGTCCGAGAGCGCGAGCATATCACAGCCCTGGGCAAGCCATTGTTCACGAAGAACTCTCTGAGGTTCCAAACCAGTGCAGCGACCACGCCGTTGGGTGAGCCAGGGGGTTCGCAGGGAACGCGCGGTCTCGGGACATCGATCGTTTTCCAAGGAGGCGTCGGGCGACTGATGTTGACGTTGCTGTTGCTGTTGCTGCTGCAGTTGTTGATGATGCTGATGATGCTGATGATGATGGTGATGATGATGCTGATGATGCAGATGATGATGATGATGATGATGATGATGATGATGATGATGATGATGATGATGATGGTGATGATGGTGATGATGATGATGATGAGGATGATGACGATGATGATGATGATGATGATGATGATGATGATGATGATGACGATGATGATGATGATGATGATGATGATGATGATGGTGGTGGTGATGATGATGATGACGATGATGATGGAGCCTCCGAGGTCCCAAACCTGGGCGGCGACGGACTGTGCGGCCAGGTCATCTGGGTTCTCGAGGTCGCCCCATAGTCGTTCCCCGCACCTTGATGAGCCCCCCCAGGACTCGGGGCACCATAGCCGCGTTCGGCGCGATCGGCGCATCTCCGCGCGTCACTCCCGGAGGCGCCGCCAGGGTGTCAAGGCCGCCCCGGAGTACTCAGGGAGCCTGCTGCGGCCAGTTGTGATTACTTGGGGGCCTGTTTAGGCCAGCGGGGACAACCTGGGAGGGCTGTCTGTGCGCAACCCGGAGCCTTGCCACCGACGTCATGATTGTTTCACGAAGTCGACCTCCAGGGGTCTCGACCCATTCCCGAGGAGCGGTTTCTCATTCCGAGTAGTTGCTTGACGGTCCTGGGGCCCGGCGAGGGCCCCCAAAGACAGAAAATTGTAAATGTACCGCCGCCACAGCGAACCACAACCACAATTACATGGATTTGTTGGGAGGGCCTCTCGGGGAAGCACCCCCCGACCTCGACATGAACACTTGGTTGCGGTCGATTTGGCTGTCCTGGGACGCCACATCGACCACATCCACTAACTACTGGGGGGTGTTCTGACGCCTGTTGGCAGGCGCAGGACACCCCCCAGGGTGTGTCCTCGATGTGCTTGTGGTCGCTTGCTGTCCACGCTTGTGCGCAGCCCGAAGCTCCGCCACAAATACACAGATGTAATTACGCCCTCCAATGGATTGTTCCTGGGCTTCAGGGGAGGGTGGCGGTGTATGAAACGCCGCTGAGAGCCAGCGACGTTGCACACCGCCGCCCTGGTCCATGCAAAATTCGTCGGAGGGTGTCTATATATATATATATACACACTTATGTATGTATGTATGTATATATATATGTATATGTGTATATATATATGGGCTAACCCCCCAGCACCCTATCTCGAATGATATCTGACCTCCCGACACTCCTGATTGTCTCTCCTGTTCTCTTTGACTGCCGTTTTCCTTCTCCACCCCCCTCCTCCTTCTCCTCCTCCTCATCCTCCTCCTCCTACCTCCCTCCCTCCCTCCCTCCCTCCCTCCCTCCACATCCTCGCCCACCTCCTCCCTTCTTGGCCTCCCCCTCCGCCTCCTCCTCCCCCTCCTCCCCCGCCAGTCCTCCCTCTTCCTCTCCTCCTCCGCCTCGTCGTCCTCCTCATCCCCTCTCCTCGTACCGTTCCGCCTCACCACCACCATCCCCTCGCCTCCGTGCTCCCCGGCCTCCCCCGCCATTCTTCTGACGATGCTTATGGTGATGATGACGCTTACGAGCACGAGTAAGATGGGGGCGACGATGAGTGTTTGATTGCGGGGGAGCGCGCAGGGAGATGGCATGAAGGTGAGAAAAAGGAGGGAGAAGGTGAGAAGCGGAGTCGAATCATGATCGTTGCACATAGACGCCCTCGGAACGGATGAGGAAGTATAGTGTAAGTGCAGGCAAGTTCGTTGACGTGAGGTCAGTCGTGCAGTTTCTTGTTCGCATGTCAGCGTGCCGATGCAAGACGGCAACCGGCGATGTATGCACATACAAGACAGCCAACGACGCAGCCGACGAGGCACGCAACCAGGCAACCACCCAGGCAGCCAACAGGGCAGCCAGCCAGGCAGCCAGCGACAAGGCAGCCGACGACGCAGCCATCGAGGCAGTTTCAGGCGGCCGTCGATGCATCTAACTGGGCCAACCAGGCAGCCCGCAAACCAGTCAACCAGGCAGCCGATCAGGCAACCAACCGAGCAGCCAGTAAGGCAGCCAACCTGGCAACCTGTTAACGCGCGGGGGCGGGGCGAATCCTCGCCCCGCCCCCGCGGGCGGCAACTAGTTGGAACGCAGCGAGTTCTCGCCGCGCCCCCGCAGGCAGCAACGGGCGGGGACGGGCGGGAACGCGGCGAGTAAGGGCAAGCAGCGTTCGGTGAAAAATGGCGGGGCCGCGGGGGCGGACGGGCGTTCTTCGGGGGCCGCGGCCAAGGGGGGGCCTCAGCCGGCCTTGTCGTCGGGGCGGGTTTGGCGCGCCCGCCTACGTGGCCCTTAGGGCCCGCAACGAACCTGCGTCTCTGCGCGTGAAGTCTGGAGTCTTGGAGTCTCGGAGTCTGCGCGCGTGAATCCTCGCGCTCGCAGACGTTTGCGCATCGGACGCGCTTTGCGGTGTCCGACGTGCCCACTGAACGATGGCGCAGCGGCGCTTTGGCTTCTAATTTAACACGCAGGATGCAATTCGTGGTTTCCGACGCATCGGATGCATTTTCCGGTTTCCGACGAATCATTAAATGATCGGCGCGGAGCGCGCTCGGTGTGTAAGTTCACTGACGGAACGCACCGTTAAGCGGCGCGTCCATTTTATGATCGCGCCGCTTAACGATGAATGCGTTCCGTCTGCGAACTTACACACCGAGCGTGCCCCGGGCCGACTGTAAAGTGGGGTCGCCGGACACCGCAAAGTGCGTGCGGTGTGTGACGTTAAACACCGAGCGCGCCCCGGCGCCGATCGTAAAGTGGGTTCGTCGGACACCACAAAGTGCATGCGATGTGTTAGTTGAACAGTAAGCCCGCCGCCGCCCGATCGTCAAGCAGATGCGTCGGACACGTCTTGGGCCCCTTATGGGGGCCCGAAGTTCGGGCCCCAAGGCTTTTCGGAGAGCCCGAAGGGTTTCCACGGGATCCAGGGGTTCTGATGGAGGTTTCCTTGCGATCTGAGTGGCTGCCAGAATCGGCGGGTCAATACGAGGACGGCGACGGCGATGCGTTCCCGCCACGACATGTCTCGGTCTGGCCGATCGCTGGGGCAGGGGGCAGGGGGCAGGCCCCGGGTGCAGCGCTTTCCCCACTGGGGGAACGTGCCGGGTTGGAGGCAGGTTCTTCTGAAACATCAAGCTGGTCATGTTTTGACAATTTATGTTTTTGGATGCTCTGGTCCCGGGTACCGTGAAACATCCTAGCATCGAGAGCGCATGTTTGTCCATAGCGGAGCCTTCGCGTTGACATGTCGTCTCGTCCTTAATGCGAAGTACATTTTGAATCACCCCAGAGGGGTTCTCCAGGCACTTCGGCCTTCCCCGAACCTCTCTGGACCTTTGCGGGTTCTTCCGGGCCTCTCTGGGCCTCTCCTGCCCTTGTGGTTTTGCAACAACAAAGCGCAACACACAATAACAAACATGGTTTTCAGAGGTCTCGTTTGCCCAACGTTTTCATTCAATTTCCAGTGTCTAGCCCTCTCTTTTAAAGTGTTCGGTGTCGTTGTGTTCCCATGAATGTGTTGTTGTTTGTTTACCACCAGGGGACCCTTGTTGGATTGGTGGACAGAGAATCAGAGATCCAACACGTGATATGGTTTTCTGGGTTTTCGGTGTTGTAGTTTCTGGGTTTACCACAGATTTTTTTTTCTGGGAGATCTGCGGTGTCAGTGTGTGTGTGTCTGTTTGTCCCTGGATGTGCTGTTTGTTGTCCCGGAACCCCCGCGTTGAGCAGGAAGGACGGCACAACACTCAAATACCCAAGGTAGTTTGGGATGCTTTCTGTGTTCAAGCTTTTCTGTCGGGATTTCTCTGTGTTATCCTTTGTCTGGGACGCCCAACAGGTACCAGTGGATACAACGACAACACTTACGAATGACAGCGGACAACCAAACACGCGATCACGGCCGGGGCGTTTGAAACACACCCAAGCGGGTCCGACGTCCACAGTAGATTTTCCATTTATTCAGCACGGGCAACAAGTATTGTTTCGTTTTGGGATAACCAGCCACCACATGTTTTGCTCGATCACCCAGGTTATTCGCTACGCCACAGACGTGACGCTGTTTGAGTTCATCGGTGGCCATGACGTTCCCTCAAGACTAACGCGCCCGCCCAACTTCACTCCGAACTTTCAGTTTGCTACCAATTCTTCGCTGAATCATACTTCCGAGTATTATGAAATGCGCTGAACCTGTACCCGCTAGTAAAACACATAAGACGTCGAATGCAGCGGACGTGTATCGGCACCTGTTCACAGGTATACCGGCGAGCGCGTTGAATCGCTTCGCTAGTGGGTGGCGGAGCCTAAGGACAGTAATGCCCTGGTTCGCGGGTGGCGGCTCGCAATGCCTGTCGGCGCGTTGCGGCGTCCGCGCCAGGCGGGCGCGCCTCCGCGCTGGATGTGACCAGAGCCTGTATATGTCAGCGGCTTCTGTTGCCTTCGACGCCAAGGCTGAGCGAGCGTGCTGCTAGAAGGCAACTGCAGCGAAAGTCGGCCCCCGTCTGATGCGCGATGCGTGTGTGCGTGTATGTATGTATGTTTGTTTGTTTGTATGTATGTATGTATTCGTATAGATACAACATTTGTCACAGGCCATCGCTTCGCCAGTCGCGCTTCGAGCGCTTGCGCGTTCGCGTCGCAGTCTCGGCCAGGTCGCGCGCGTTGCGCGCCGCGGGAAACCAGTGGCGGAGACTATCGAATGCCTTATGTTTATCGCGCAACTGAGTCCTTGACCGTTCAGCGGACGATGCCCCGCGCAGAATTATTGCGAGGTTTCCCGCTCACTCCCCTCCCCCGCAGGTTCACTGGGGCATCCTTGGGGATTGGACTTTTGTTATCGGTCACGACGAAGACAGTTTTATTCAAGTAGGCATATACGGGATATCATTGCAAATCAATTCGGCGCTTCTAGAAACGGATCGTCCGCACTGCGGAACAGTAGTTTTAATACAGCACCGCTCCCCGCCCGCTCGGCAATCGAAGTGCATTCGGCCAGGTTGCTTCGTCGGCGCGGTGCGTCGCATCGTTTCGGCCGGCAGCGTTGCGCCGCGCCCCCGGCGCCCGCGGAGCCACGCCCCGCTGCCGTCGCCGCGGGGCCCCCAGCCACTCGAGCGCGGGAACCGCCGAGCAGCTGCAAGGCAGGCCGCCGCAAAGCCCACCGTTAAGAAAGCACTGGCGAAGAGCAGGGTGAAGACGCTGCGCTGCCTAGCGTCGCAGCGAACGCAGCGCGCGTTCGTCGCGGGGCGCCGACGCCCGAGCCCCCGCAATGACAAGTCATATTGATGCAGACCGATTCGCGCCAAGGCCAACTGCGCGACGAGGTCGGCCATCGGCCAATTGAAAACAAAAAAACACACAGAGTCTAATGCCCGAGCAAAACGGCGCCACCTGCTCGCGCTGCCGCGCCGGCACCCTGGGCCCGCTCAAGAAGTCTGGACGCCCGAAATGGGCACGGAAAGAATGGGCACTATGCCCATCAGCAGTTCCTGTTCATTTTGAAGAAGATCCGCTGTCCACGCCGCCGCGGCCTGTGTCCATTCGAGACAGAAGGCCGCCTGTCCAACAGCGGCCGCTGTTGGTTTGGGACAACATTTGTTCTTGGGCATCGTGCCCATTCTTTCCGCGCCCATTTCGGGCGTCCAAAAAGAAGTACCTGCCGAAGAACGGCGGCTGAACAAATCGGCGCGGCCGCGCGGAACGCCGTCGGCGCGCGCCCCCCCGCGCTTTCCACCCGACCTTCAGAGCAGGCGCGGGCCAGTCCTATGTGAGCTGACCAGATCAGGCGGCCACCTTCTTGGTCGCAGTGTCGGGCTGCTCCCGGAACTGGACTGGGCCACGCCGCGGCGCGCGCCGCTCGCTCGCGCAACGCCGCCCCCCGCGGGGAGATGACCCCGTTGGGCCAGCCGTCGGACGGGGCAGACGTGGAGACGGACGAGGTTGATCTGGCGAGAGCAGAAGCTCGTCGCGTTAACGCGGGCAAGCAGAAGCCTATTCAGCGGGGGCAATGGGGAGGCATCGCGCAGCCCGGCGCGCCCATGTCGCTGGATTTATTCATGCTGAAGCCAGAGCGCGCGCGGAGCGGGCGCCCGGGCTGGGCCCCGCCCGCAAGACTGACTGGGTTCCGCTTGCCAGGAGAAGGCCGAGGGGGCGCTCCGTTGTCTCGCGCATGCGCGGCGGCAGGTCGCGCCGCGCGCAGGCCGACGGCGCGGGGCGAATGGGGAAGCAGGCGCTGGCCGAAGGCCGGCTGTGTTCGAATGCCTGACGGGCGCCTCGAATCTTGACGCGACAAGTGAAAAGCGCGTCGCGCGCGTCGGGTCGCGGCTCCCGCGGCGAAGTGGGCGGGGGTGAAAATTGCTCACTCGGGGGCGGTTTACCATGTCCCAGACGACGTTGGCCATAATATGACGCGCAAGCTCTGGGCGCGCGCCGGCGCGCAGGGGGCGGTTGCGCGCGCGCGTCGGCAAGCAGATGCAGGCGGCGCGCAACGTTTGATCTTTCCAGCGTCGCCATTGGCATCGCGGGTGCGTTTGTGGCCGGAGACTGGCAAGATGCCGCGGGGCGCGTTCCGCGGGGGTCGGAGCGCCCGAGCGGGGGCTGCGCGCGAGAGTACGCTCGCGCCCGCGCGCGCGCGAAGCCGCCGGTCCAGAGGCCGAGCGCGCGCTGAGCTAGAAGACGGCCCGAGCGAAAGTGGGAGCGATTTGGGCGGCAGGCCGCTCAATATCTGAGACGTGGGCCCATGGGAAGAGCGCCCCCAGAGCCAAATGCCACTTTTTAGCAGAAGAAGCCGCCAGGCCGCAATTCATGCACCGCGGAACACTTTAAGAATCTGCCACAACGAAAGACAGTCAGACATTTTACGCGAAAGCCATGCTATCAGCATGCCACAGGCATCTCAAATCATGCACTGCGTTGCACGAGAGTGTCAGATGATGCAGGTGCTCTTGCGCAGCTTTTCAACATCTGTCTTGCGGAAGCTGCCCTCGTGACGCCCGGGCGCAAGATGGGGCGCGCGCAGAGCTTCGGGCGCGCTTTGCAGTGCAAGCTTGAGCGCCATTGCGTTGACATGCGCGGCAGCGCGCGCGCTGCTGCCGAACAAATGCCCGAGCGAAGGGCTATGACATCCATGGGCGACCCCCTCCGCGGCATGCCAGGCGCGCAAAAAGGTCAAGCGTTATAAACCACATGCCGTTGACATTGAGAAAAGAAAAGGAGGGCGAAGAGGTCCGGGGGGAGGAGGTGGAGGGAGGCGGGGGAGAAATCTTTCGATTCGGATCGAGTGAGATCCAAGTGCGGATTCAATCGGAGTGGGCGAGGAGGAGGCGGAGGGGTGACTCTATTAAGTTTGAATGGGGTCCAGATAAGAATTTAATAAGGAGAGCAAGGGAAGAGGAGTGGAAAGGAGGAGGAGGAGGAGAGGGCAGATAATTCAATTGCATATTGATAGGAGACAAATAAGGCAAATCTAGTTTGTGGATTCCAAAACCTATTGACAACGCCAGGTTTTCTGATCAGAGAGCTAAGGGTTTCTGTGTGTTGGCATGGAAAATTGTATAGAACCTCCAAGCACAAATAACAAACACAACGCGTGCAGGTCTTGAGATATGTTCTGTGTTGGCAGCGCAAGGCGTTGCATTGGCCGCGTCAAGAACCATCATGCTTCCAGAAGAAAAAATATCCCTGGCGCCTTCGAAACCAATTAAACACATGTTCTAGTTCTTTGGCCTTACGAAACCAGACTATGGATTGTGTGACGTTTCAAATCGCACGAAACATTGTTATGGCTTGTCTGATTTGTCATGTTGGTCGCTTTCGTGTCCCACGAAAGTTCTCGAATCGGCAAGCGGCGCCGTCTTGCTTGCAGGCAGTGTTGGAATCAAAAGATGTATGAAACCTCATATGCCTTTTCCGCTTTCCTCAATACAACATTGTGTTGCTCATGGTTGGGGAATGAAGAAGGCAAGGCACATTACTTTTTATGGTTATATCGAAAGCGGAATGTCATGGCAATAAACACAACTGTTTTGTAACATGGGATTGGAAGTTCATGGGTATTCTGTATTGGTGTGAAAATCGCAGGAACGCGTTGTATTCAAAATTGCGCTACAACATTGTTTCGTTGTCTTCGCTTTCACAATTTCAATAACGCGCTGTGATTTGCTTGGACACCATGAACAACGCGCGTTTTCTTTAACACTTTAAAGCGGACAGAAAACGCGCACAAGGTATTATGGAATATCAAGGAAATTGGGTGTGTCTGTTCTAACCATCCTGTGGTGTTGGGCCCTCGTTTTGGAGAGAGCGCCCTGCGTCCCATCTCTACAACTACTCACTATGAATACTACTCTCCTCTCTCCCCTGGTGACGTCCGGGAAATGTTCGGCCCCCTTCCGCGTACGGTTGTTTAACACACAGGATTCCCGGGAGTTGTTTTTTGATGGTTTTTCAGAATGCTGCTCTACCTGAAGCGCTGGTTTCATTTTCAGACGACCGCTCGTTCCGAATCGTGTTTCCGCGGCAGCGTTGGCTTCATTTCCGCGCTTCCGCTCGTTCCGATTCGCGTTCCCGCTGCAGCGTTGGCGTCATCATTTCCAGCGCCATGCCGCGGCATGGTTTTCGGCTTTCCAAATAGGCACCAAAATTTAGAAAACTGCGCCCGAAAACAACATCCCAAGTGATTACACATTCGGTGTCGAATCGTTGATTTTGATGGCGGCAGAAGCCCCCCACACTTTGGGGCTTCGCCACGCCATGCTATGTCAGGCTACGCGTCCTCCGAACTGCGTCACCGCTGAAACGCTGGCCTCATTTCCGCGCTGCCGCTCGTTCCGACTCGTGCTCCCGCGTCATTATTTCCAGCGCCATGTCGCGGCATGGTTTTCGGTCCTTCCAAGTCGGCCCCAAAATCTCGAAAATCGCAACCGGAAAAACTATTGGAAGCGATTGCACATTCGGTGCCGATTCGGGGCTTCGCCACGCCATGCTATGTCAGGCTTCGCGTTCTCCGAATCGCGTTCCCGCTGCAGCGTTGGCCTCATTACCGCGCTTCCGCTCGTTCCGAATCGTGCTCCCGCTGCAGCGTTGGCCTCATTATTTCCAGCGCCATGCCGCGGCATGGTTTTCGGTCCTTCAAAAAATTGCCCCCTTAGAAAAGTCATCGGAGGCGATTGAACATTCGGTGTCGATTCGTTGAGTTTTTTTTATGTTTTGGGGGCCGCAGAAGCCCCCCCCCAGGACCTTGAAAAACGATCCGGCTGGAAAACGCCGATCCGACTTGACCCCGCCGTGGGCCCAGGGGCCCAGTGTGAGCCGATTGTTCAAAGAAGCCAGACCATCGAGCCTGGCAGCCCGCCGCACTATTCCCCTACCCGCCGCAGTTTCCCCCGTCGCCGCCGCCGTCGTCGTCTGCGTCCTTGTCGCCGTCGGCAATTTCTGCGCGTTCCCTGGAGCTTCCTGAAGTCTTTGGGCCATCCGCCACGCCTTGCGCAGAGTTGTCCGGGAGATTTGGAAGGGGGCTCGGGGAGCGCAAGAAAGCGCGTCGAAAGGAAGTGGGGCGGGCTTGCGCTATTACACTGTCCTACCAGACGGCACTTGGCGTTCAAAAGCGCCCGCGTCGGGCAGGCGCGGTTGCGCGGGACATGGAGCTGGGGTTCTGGACAGGTTTTCTCCTTTCGTACACGGGCCCTTTACTTTTCAAGACATCCGGTGCCATGTCATGGCATGCAATGTGATGTTGCGTTGCGCTCCGCTGTGCGATGCCATGCTTTGTGATGTTTCGGTGTGTGATGCAATGCCGCGCTACACGATGCCAAGCAATGCTATGGCATGCTCTGCTCTGCCGCGCTCTTCTACACCATGCTCTGCCGAGCTTTACCATGCATCGCAAACCCTCGCGGGATTATTGCCTTGCTCGACATCAGCCTGCGCGCAAAAAGAGGAGATCTGGGCCGACAGATATGACGCGAGCGCACCTAGCTTGCCCCCCCCCCCCCCTCCACTCTCCTCCCCTTGCCACCGTCGCTTTGGCACGCCGCTCGCATGTTTCGTGGCCCCTTAGGGGGCCCCGCCGACGGCCGACATTCCAGCGCTCGCATGCGCCCACCGCGCCCATTTTGGCACGCCCTTCACGCGTTTCGCGGACCCTAGGAGGCTCCACCGAAGGCTCGAATGCCAGCGCCCGCATGCGCCAACCGCGCCCCATCCGGCACACCCTTCACGCGCCTCGTGACCCCATGCGAAACTCTACCGAAGGCCCACATGCCAGCGCTCGCGTGCGCCCGCCGCGCCCAGTTTAGCACGCCCCTCACACGTTTCGCGGCCCCATAGGGAACTCCGCCGAAGGCCCAAATGCCAGCGCTCGCATGCGCTCGCCGCGCCCATTTTGGCACACCCCTCGCACGCTTCGTGGCCTCATAGGGAGCCCCACCGAAGGCCCAAGTGCCAGCGCTCGCATGCGCCCACTGCGCCCATTTTGGCACGCACCTCACGCGCATCGTGGCCCCATAGGGAGCTTTACCGAAGGCCCAAATTCTACCTCTCGCACGCGCCCACTGCGCCCATTTTGGCACGCACCTCACACGTGTCGTGGCCCCATAGGGGATCCCACCGAAAGCCCAAATGCCATCGTTCGCACGCGCCCACCGCGCTCTGTTTGGCACACCTCTCACACGCTTCGTTGCCTCATAGGGTGCTCCGCCGAAGGCCAAATGCCACAGCTCGCATGCGCCCACCGCGTCCATTTTGGCCCGCCCCTTTCAATGTCGCGTGGCCTGGTAGGGAGCTCCACCGAATGGCCCAATCGCCAGCGCTCACTTCGCACGCCGTGCCCATTGTGGCACGCCCCTTGCGCGCCCCGTGGCCCCGTATTGGGGCTCCACCGAACGCCCAAATGCCAGCGCTCGCATGCGCCCACCGCGCCCATTTTAGCACGCCCCTCACAGCTTCGCGGCCCCATAGGGAACCCCACCGAAGACCCAAATGTGAGCGTTCGCACGCGCCCGCCGCACACATATTTGGCACATCCATCGCACGATTCGCAGCCCCATAGGGGGCCCCACCGAATGCCCAAGTGCCAGCGTCCGCATGCGCCCACCACGCCCACTTTGGCACACCTCACACGCTTCACGGCCTCATAGGGAGTTCTGCCGAAGGACCAAATGCCAGCGCTTGCACGCGCCAACCGCGCTCATTTTGGCACGCCACTCTCAACGTCGCATGGCCCCGTAGGGCGCTCCACCGAAGGCCCAATTGCCAGCGCTCGTTTGCGCCCACCTCGCCCATTGTGGTACGCCCCTGGCGCGCCCCGTGGCCCCATGGGGAGCTCCGCCGCACGCCCAAATGCCAGCGCTCGCATGCGCCCCCGCTTCGTGGCCCAACAGGGAGCCCCGCCGAAAGCATAAATTTTAGCGCCCGCATGCGCCCACCATGCCCATTGTGGCACACCCCTCGCACGTTTCGTGGCGCCATAGGGACTTTCAGCGAATGCGGCGCATGCAACGATGGTACCCGCAACTGCATATGGTTGGGTACTTCACCGGGCGAACTTAAAACAGTTTTTTTTATGTGGATTAAAGTTGTCATTCAACATCTCAATATTACCTCGCGTTGCGTGTTCATGTTTTTAATATGAATGAAACCTCTGGTCTCTTTTTTGCTGAAAAAAGCCTGAAGCGATACGCAACACAGTGTTTTATTGAGATGCCGAGATCGGAACAGCAAAGACACATTGTTTCATTTAGATGTTGAATCCAACCATGCCAAACACATACGGTTTCCTTAATATCCCAGCCCAAGAATGTAATGATATCTTATGTTGTTTGTCGGTCCGCGTCCAACAATGTCAATAGCACATCGTGTTTTCTGTAATTGTGGCTTCGGACAGACAACACACAAGGCTTACACTTGGCTGTATTCCGATCTTGATGGAAGCATGGTTTGCGAGACAGACGGCGCCGATTGTCGACTTGAAAAAGTTTTTGGGGCCTGAACAAGACAAACAAACACAACAAGACAATACATAATAATGTTTCGTGCCATTCGAGAAACAACACAGCAGACAATCTATAGTATAGTTTCGCGAGGCCAGGAACAGACAAACTGTTGTTTTCACTGGTTTCGAAAAGCCTACCTAATAATGGCTCTTCGTATGCAAACGGATTGTTTCTTGATGCGGGCAATGTAAAACTTTGTGTTTCCCCGGGAATGTTGTGTGTTTCATTTGTTTTTTGAATGCGTTATACCACTTTCCACATCAACGAATAGTATTTCTTAGCTTCCGGAATGCAGAACCTTGTGGATTCAAAGGTGTGGGAATCCATTGGTTAGTTTTTTATTCTTTTGTTTTCTACCAATATCCAATTTTATTAACTTCCCTCTCCTCGTTCTCCTCTCCCCTCGTCTTCCCTTGCTGTTCTGATTCGGCTCCTAATTGCATCCCGTTCACATCCAATGGGATCGTCCCTTCCCTTCCTCGTCGCCTTTTTTTCATTGAATCCTTATTTGAATTGTAGCCAATCATAGTCGAAGTCGTTCTCTCCCTCTCTTACTCCTCCTCCCTTCCTCTGTTTCTTCCACTTCCTTCCTTATCGGGCTCCTATTTGGATCCCATTCGAATCCAATCGAATTCCTCCCCTCCTCCTCCTCCTCGCCCTCTCTCTTTGAATTTATATTCAATGTTTGATCAATCCTAGTCAAAGCCTCCATCCCCCCCTCCTCGCCCCTTTTTATTTGATCGCTTCGCTCAGTCCGCCGGCCCATATTGCCTCGCCGCTGTTTCTTGGAACTGAAGGAGGAAGAGGACGAAGAGGAGGAGGAGGAGGAAAAGGGGAGGATAAGGACGAGGAGGAGGCCTCTCGATTCCTGTCTTGATGACTCATTGTGGCGCTTTTCGTTGGAGGATTGAGGGTCGTTTCATGCAGAGGGGGGAGGAGGATAGGGAAGAAAGAAGGAAGGAATGGTGAGACGATAGGAGGCCTCCCGGGGACCGCTTGGCGGTATTTCTGGGACCTCCTTGGGCGTCACGGGGGCCTCTTGGGCGGCCTCTGGGGGGTCTCTTGCGGCCTCTCGGGGGCCTCTTGGGGGCTTCTTGGGGGCGTCTTCGGGGCCTCCAGGGAACCTCTCTGCGCCTAGAGCTCGACATGCCCGTTCGGGTCCCTCGTCTGGGCCCGCTCTTGGGGCCGTCTTGGGAGCCTCTTCGGCCATCTTGGAAGCCTCTGGGGCTGTTTTGGTGCCCTCGGGGGCCGTTTTGGGCGCTCTTGGAGGCCTCTTGGGTTGTGCTGGGGCGATCCTGGAAGCCTCTTGGGCCGTCTTGGAGCGCCAGTAAGCTCCCAAGGTGAGAACGCCACCAGTCTTCAAACACTTCTGGGAAATCGCGAATTTCTGCCTCTGTGGGCCCTCTTGGGAGGTCTTGGGTCCCCTTGGAGGTCTCTTGGGGCCTCGGGGGCCTCTTGGGGGCTTCTGGGGGGCGTCTTCGGGCTTCCAGGGGACCTCTCTGCGCCTAGAGCTCGACATGTCCGTTCGCGTCTCGCGTCTGGGCCTGCTCTTGGAGCCGTCTTGGAAGCCTCTTCGGCCATCTTGGAAGCTTCTTGGACCGTTTTGGGCATTCTTGGAGGCCTCTTGGGCCGTGTTGGGGCGATCCTGGAAGCCTCTTGGGCCGTCTTGGAGCGCTGGTAAGCCTCCAAGGCGAAAACGCAAAAAACCTTAAAACAATTGTAGGAAATCACTCATGTGTGCCTTTGTGGGTTCTCTTGGGAGGTCTCTTGGAGGCCTCCTGGGGCGTCTTGAAGGCCATGGAGGCCATCTTTGGCATTTTGGATCGCCCTTGGGCCGTCTCGGATCATGTTGAGCTCACTTGGAGTCCATTTGAAGCGCTCCTGGAACGCTCTTGGGAGCCTGCTGGGACCTGCCCGGGACCTTGCCAAGATTTTGCGGGGACCTTGCCGATGTACTTTTCGTCAAGTGCCCCCCAGGGGCGGCCGGGCGCGCGAGTTAGAACTATTCTTTACCAGTCACCGGAGATCTTAGCACGACCTTGGCCCGTTGGGCGGGCGAGTTGGGCGGGTTTTGAATCTTATTCAATCCTAATCGAATCCTCCTCCCCCTCCTCTTCGCCCTTCTTGAATCCTTTTATGAATATATTCAATCCTAATCGAAACCTCCCTCCCCCTTCTCCTCACCCTTTCCTATCGAACCTCTGTTCGAATCCTTAAAATTACCAGGATCAAGCAAAGGAGGAGAGGGAGAACGCGCCGAAGGAACAACACTTAGATGATCGAGAATTGTGTGTGTTCATATATATATATATGTGTGCATGCATGTATGTACGTACGTCTGGGTGTATGTATGTATGGATGCATGTATGTATATACGCATGCATGTGCGCATGTAGGTGCATGTATTTCTACATACATACATGCATACAATCCTATATGTGTATATATGTGTGTAGACATACACATGTATGTTTCACCTGTGCGTATGTACATACGTGCATACAGACGTGCATACACATATATAGACATGTGTTCAAACATATGTGTATACGCAAACACAAACAAACAATCATACATACATGCAGACATACATACATGCAAACATGCACACATACATACATGCATGTATGCATGTATGCAATACTACATGCGTACAAACATACATACACCATACACAGACATATACACGTGCATGCATGCATGCATGTGTATGCGTGTATATATATATATATGTATATATATTCGGCACATACATATATGCACATATATGTATATATACACATAACGTGTGCACATGTTCGCCGCGCCGTTTGTTCCGACGCTCGGCGTGATGTCTTGGTGAGGGCGCCTCGACAACAAGGGCAAGCTCCGCCTCGGACTCTGAGTGTGCCCTGTGTTTGCCGTGGTGTCGCTTCCGTCCACTCGGGCGCGTCGAGAACAAACGCCGCGATGCCATTTTTCCTTGGCGTTGAAGCCATACCATCTTGACCTGGCCGCCGAGTGCCGAGGATCCCCGGCCTGCTGGCCGCCGTCGCGGCGGGCGCGGCCGCGGCGGGGCGGCGGGGCGTCCGCGGCGCGTGCTTCGCCGCTGCGGGGCGGCCGCTGGTGGAGGCGAGATGGGGGGGTGGGAGGCGGAGCGGCTAGGCGAAAGGCCCCGGGGGAGGGGGGAGGGGGGGAGGGGGAGGGGGGGGGGGGGGAGCACAGGTTTTCGGAGGTTGTCTTTGGTTCTGGGTTCTGGGAGACTGTCCAGCCTCGGGCCTCGGGGTGCCTCGGGGCAAAGGTACCGATACCTGCAATTGCTCTTGCGTCGAGTTCGCCTTCGGAAACCTTCTGGGAGGCCCTCGTCGCCACCGCTGGATTGGTTCAGAAAATCTGGTCGCAACGCACCCCGGTGGAGGACCAGGTAGCAGCTAGCAGAAGCATCAGTGTCTTCGGTTCCCCCAGATGGTATCTTTGGGTTCCCCCATACGTAATCGGAACGAAAAATCTGAGATCCAACGCGAGAATCATCGATATCAGAATGGAGTCGTTTTCTGAGAGCAGCCTATGTCGCGGCAGTATTGGCAGGGCCACTTTGCGAAACTTGGTCTGTTGCCAGGGTCAGAGCACCTGCGCCACGCGTCGACGGAACGGCTATATACCCGATACCCACCTCGCCCTCTGCGTCTGCGGGACCAACTCTGGGCGCTTCGTTTCCTCAATCTGCGGGAGGGAGTCCAAATTAGCCTGGGCAATCGAGTTCTTCGGCCCACCCTCGAGTCTGCTGTGCTATGCTGGCGTCTTGGGTTCCCAATTTCATGGAGCATCCGGCTTCTCCTTTGGATCAGGTTGACACGCGTCTGATTCACCAATATTCCTTTGGGGCTCAGAGCAGGAAGCCCACCCAGTTGCTCTGCATTCACATGCCTGCCTTGGGGGCTGCACTTGGCACTCGCGCTTGCGGAGTTCTCTGCTCACACCCACGTGGGCACCTGGCTCTAGAGGGGGAGGGCTCCCCGGGGAACTGGAGGACAGCTGTTGCTAATGCATACCCTGAAGGTCTCTGTAGGATCCTTGCACAGGGGTTCACACAAGAGGCCTGGCAAAGATACCCTGGCTCTTTGAGGCCCCACGTGATCCCCTTCCTCGACGTCGGCTCTGCCGCAAGACCCCTGGTCCCATGATTGGCAGTGCCTCAATATCTGAGTTTCTTGTTGGAGCTCAACTGGACCTCCATGGGCTCGAGGGGCTCCTGTGGACCTTAGAAGAAGACAGGGAGCTGCGGCAACTGTTACAGTTTGACATGGTGCCGGATTCATGGTCACCACTACCTATCAGTACGACAATTCCACTCGCCTTTGTTTTCCTGTGCACTGCCCAAGTACCGATACATGGTATGGCCGGCATGGTTCACAAGCAGGCACGAGACACGAGGAGATAAGGGCTACGAACGTGTTGTTGCAATGCTACCCCTGCCGCTCCTTGAACCTTCGCGCTGCTGAGTTTGCCTGTTTTGTGGCTGAGGCAGTAATATTTTTTTTCGAAAAGGCCTTGACATTCTCAGCTCTCAGAGGCACAGGCAACACTTTCGGATTGCTCCATCCCTGCAGGTAGTGCTCATCATACATTTTTCGATAGTGCCAAACTTGCTCTGGGAAAGACTTTTTCTTGCCGTTCAAAATAATAGTCTACGCTGGACTTTGATGGGCGGAGCTTGTTTATGAGGGACACAGGGATGCCAGCACTTTAAGCTGATGGCCGCCGCCGGCGCTGACATTTCCTCATCCAATCCCGATATGTCGTCGTCCTATTATCTTGTGTTGCTTTGGTATTCTTTCATATTGGCGCCAAGCAGAAGAAGAGTAAGAACCATATTGACAATAATACGAAACATCAGAAGATCGAATGGTGCGAATAATAGTGATGGTACGGATCCGAATCGTAGTACGAAGAATATATACATATATATATATATATATGTATCGAGCGATCATAGTGATCCGTACCGATAGCAAGGGCCAGCCCAGGGTGGCGCACGACCAGCCACCTACGCTACCTGGGCTGGCTGGGGGACAAGGGGAGGCGGAGGCGGGCGCGGGGGGGGGAAGAGAGGCTGGGCGGTGCCTGATGACGCCACCGGCCGAGCCGTGGTCGTCCAGCGGCGCCACGCGCCGCGCGCGCGGGGCCGCGCTCGCCGCCCTCTCTCCCTCCACCCCCCTCGCAAAAGCCCACTCCTTCCGCTCCCTCCCCCAGACAATGCTCCCAGGCACCTTACCTTGGGCAATTCTGGGAAGATTCTGAGCTCCCGCCTTCTCGAGGCGGCCACTGCACTTCGACTCAATGTCTCTGAGGTGCGGGGTCGAGTAAGCCCCACACGTGAAGCTCCACAAAGCATTAGCCTCAGGCCAGTAGGCCAACGCATGGGACGGGTCCGCAGCACGACTTCGGACACACACACACACACACACACCGCAGCCGTCGGACGAAAAAACGATCCAGACCAGACCATGGGAGTGCAGGGCGAATTCAAGAAAGCAGACAAATCTCGTGCGGTCGAAGAGCAGTCGCACTGCTGTCACTGCGCGAAGTCTCCACACAACATAGGGCACTGATGGGAAGTCTTCAACGCAGCAGAGCGCAAGAGCTGACGGGCCGATCTCCCCACCTTCACCTTGGGAGGTCGAGGAGGGAGTCTGCCGTCTCGCTCCAAAACATCCGACACCACGGCGACAAAATGATTCTGCACTTTCCGAACCAGCCCATCCGCGAATCGGACAGGAGCAGAAACCGCACAGGGGATCTGAACCTGCTTCGAAATGTGGCCAGCCACAGCGTCGGCCACCGCATTCGCCAGCACAACAACAGGGTTAAGGCCCCTACGCACGGTTTCCTCAACCTTAAGGTGGCTCGGAATCTGAACGAGAACCACATCACCACGCCTGCCCAGAGCACTCTTGACACGGCTCCCGAGGTCAGCATGGGTCCGAATTCGTTCCTGGAGGCCAGCTTGGATTCTAGCGAAACCTCGGGCAACATAGGCCGAGTCTGCGACATACCCAAGCTTGGCTTGCTCAGGAGCCTCTTCAAGGAAGGCCAGCAGCGCCCACAATTCCCCACGATTGTCAGACTGCTCACCAAAAATCCCGCCCCCCTGTACATACTGAATGTCCGCATCAGACACTTGGGGGGCAGGGTTAAAACACCATGGCCAAACACCGCGACGCCCCATGACACCCTCCTCAGACGTGCGTCTCTCAAGAATTCGCCACCACTCGCGTCCCCAGCGCCCCAGATGCGAGTTCCCCCGCCCGAGCCAGGAAACGCACCAGCGGCGGAGAGGAGCGGGTCGTCGGGAGATGGGGGGACATGGGTCCAGGATCGGGGCACGAGGCCGCGAAGCCAAAAACAAGGAAGCTCGGCTGCCACGGATGCACCTTTCCGCGCAAACGCTTCCGTAATTCCTTGAAGCTCCGCATTGCAGTGGCATTCCCAAAAGCGTTGGATATCAGTTTCAGGGGTCAACCCGCAACGAGGACAGGTGAGCTCCCACTCACCTCCACACGCTAGGATTCGGGACCGCGTCCACACCGCACCAGTCAGCACAGACCGAAGCAAGCCCCACAGCTGGGCCGACTTCTTCCGCAAGGACGCAAGGTGCCGCCACGGGTCCGCGAGGTCGACGCCTGACGCAAGACCCCCCCCATTGCGGAATTCTCGACGAGCCGAAATCCTTCACATCAGTAATTTTGGGTCTCGGAGCCACAGGGCGGTTTTTCATGTTTTCCATTCGACGTTCCATGAAGCCCGATGTCATTCCGAGGCCGCGCGTCGAACGTTTTCGATGGCGCGTCGCGTTATGCGATGTCACGTGCGTTGGGGTCGTCAAAGGCTTGCGTGCTTGTTGCGGATCGGTTGATGTGGGCTGGGGTTTCTGAGGATTGTACATTTGCTTTGCGCTGGGGCGGTTTCGACCCCCATCCCTGGCTGATCCACCCCGCGGGTAACGTCGCAGGAAGAGTTCGATCATTTCGTTCGTAGTGCCAGCGATGCTGTCGCGGACATTGACCGCGCCACGGGGGGGGGGCGTCCAGAAATTTCCTAGCATATTGCAGTGTTGGTTCTTCGTTTTGAAGAGACACCGCCCCGCGTCATTCCTTCCGGCCCCCTCCCTCGTCCTCCCTCTTCGCGTATCTGCCCTTGCTCTCCGCGTGTCTCCGTCGTCATCGTCCATCGTCATCGTCGCCATCACCATCATCATCAGCATCATCAGCATTCTCGTCGTCTCCATCATCAATACCACCACCATCCTCATCAACATCATCAAAACACCCCCCTTGTTCCCCCGCGTCTCTGCTTCGCCACATCCCCCGCAAGTCTCGTGGCCTTGTGAGGTGCTCCACCGAAGGCCCCATCGGCAGGGTCCTTAGTGCGCCGCCCAGCCCATGTCGGCACGCCCTCAGACGCTTCGTGTCCCCATGAGGAGCTCATCGGAGGTCCCGGCGGCAAGGTCCACATGCCGTCGCCCAGGCCACATTGATGACACCCTCAAACATTTCGTGCCCCTATAGGCAGCTCCACCAAAAAAAGGTCCCAGCGGCAGGTTTCCCAGGCCGCCGCCCAGCATATTTCGGCATACGTTTCACACGCTTCGTGGCCCCACGGGGAGCTACACCGACGGCCCCACAGGCAGGGCCCACAGGCCGCCGCCCAGCCCATTCCGTCATACGCTCACAAGCTTCGTGGCCCCATTGGGGAGCACCCCCGATGGCCCAAGCGACAGGGTCCACATGCCGTCGCCCAGCCCATGTCGTCCACGAGTGGCGCCCAGCACGGCTCCAAGAGCGCCCCAAGAGGCGCCGAGTAAGTTGCACCCTCATGCAAATAGTTTTTGTCACTTGTGGGGGTCCTCTTGGGGCCCTCTTGGAGCATTCTTGGGGCCCTCTGGGAGCGTTCTTGGGGCCTTCCCGGGGCCCCAGTGGGCCCTCGGAGGGCCCCAAGAACGTTCCCCGAGGGCCCCAAGAGGGACCCCCCAAAGTGGTACAAAGAATTCGCGCGAACGTGCAATCTGTTGTAGGCCTTTCGGGGCCCTCTGGGAGCTCTCTTGGGGCCCCCATTGGTGGCGCCTTGGGGCCTTGGGATGGCTCCAAGAGGCTTCGGGATTGCCCCAGACCGCCACAAGACAGCTCCGAGACGGCCGTCGAGCACCACGGGTGAAAGCAAGTGAGGCTAGGGAACAGGGCCTCTGGTAAGCCGCCACTGCGCCCCCTGGACTACCCAGACAGCGAGGGGACCTGAAACGCCCTGGGGCTCCAGGGGCCCCAGATTAGTGAAGTGAAGGTTTTTGCCATGCAAGCACCCCGAAATTCTTCACTTCACTAAACCGGACCCAGGACGAACTCGCTACGCTCCAGTCCCGCGGGAGATCCAAGACTCCCGCCGCCGCCCGGGGACGTTGCTGCATTGCGGTGCTCTGGTCACTGTTAATGGCTTCCGCGGGCTGCAGCGGCTCACTTCCATGACTACCCCGACTCACGAATCCAGTGGTTGGTCTGGCTCTATGGGTTGGTTTCGTTGTGTCGGTTGATTTTATGCTTGGTTGGCGGTCGGTGGATTTCGCGTTGTTCATTGGTGTCGTGAAGTGATTTGTCGTTTGGTTGGTCAGTGCCGTTTTGTTGATTCGTGCCGTTTTGTTGGTTGGTGTCGTTTCGTTGGTTGGTGTCGTTTTGTTGCTTGGTGTCGTTTTGTTGCTTGGTGTCCTTTTGTTGGCCGGTGTCGATTTGTTGGTTTGTTGGTTGGTGTCGGTTTGTTGGTTGGTGTCGTTTTGTTGCTTGGCGTCGTCCTGGCGGCGTGGCCGATAATCGGCGGCCTGCAATGGCGCCAGGATTTGTTTCGGGCCAGCCTTGATCGCCCTCATCATTCTCATATTCGTCAGCGTCAGCACTCGTCGCCCCCATCCGCGCACACATGCGGCCCTGGTACGGCTCTCACGCGGCCCTGCGAAGGCCTTCACTGTGCTCCCCAAAGCTTTCTGAGGGGCCCCCCAGAGGCCCCAAGAGGGCACTGGAAATTGTCGCTTCCAACTCCGCCAGGCGGAGGTCAACAAGGGTCTCACTGGTGCACTTCCAGGAATCGTCGTTCGATCCTCTTGGGGCCCTCCTGGGGCCTTCTGGAGCCGTCTTGGAAGCTCCGAGCGGCTCCATGAAGGCGCCGGGCGATATCGCTTCCAATTCCGCCAGGTGGAGTTAGACCAGGGGCTCACTGAGGCCCCTTTTTGCGCCCTCCTCTGCCTTTGAAAAAGCCCCGATGGGGTTCTTCAGTGCCGTCTTAGGGCCCCTAAGAGGCCTCCAGTAGGGTATTGAAGTTATCGCTTCCAACTCCGCCACGCGGAGTTGAACCCAGGGCGGCTCTCTATGGCCCTTTCGGGGCCTTCTTAGAGCTTTTCTGAGGCCCTAAGTGGGCCCTGGGAGGTGTCATTTTCACGGGCGTTGAAAGTGACACCGCGGAGGGCCCTCTTGGGCCCTTCTTGGGGCCTCTCTTGGGTCCCTCTGGGAGCCCTCTTGGTGCCGCCCTGGGGCCTTCTCGGGGCCTTCTTGGAGCCTTTCTGGTGCTCTTTAAGTGGGCCCTGGGAGGTGTCACTTTCACGGGCGCTGAAAGTGACACATCGAAGGGCCCGCTTTCCCTCGTAGCGCTGCCCGTGGCCGGGGCATTGTGCAGCGCATCCCTCGTCGAACGTATTTTGTCGGACGCGTGGTCGAATTCCGCCAGTTCGGTCGAGATGGTGGTCAAGCGGTTCGGTTGCAATGTAGCCATGCGGTTCTGAGCTTACCATTTCTTGCCATTTTGGCGGGGATCGCAGGAGCGTTTGTGTTGTGATCAACTGTGCTCGATATATCCAGCGGCAGCGTTTCATCCCAATCTATTATTTTGAAAAAAAATCAGCAGGGGCCAAATTGCTGATGTGAAGCAACATAGGTCTCGTAAATTCGGCGGCAACAGACCACAAACGATTCTCGATGCTACGGTCGACATCCTTTATCAATTCAGACGCCATGTACGCATGGGAACGAAGCTCATCAGGCACAGCGAAGACATCACCCCCAGGAACCACCCAGGACCGGCCCCTCGAGCTTCCATCCCAGGGCACTCATAGTGGCAACCACAGCAAATATTGGTCTTTGAATACTGTGCCAGCTGCGCTGGGGGCCTAGGCTATCGATCCTCTCAACCGCGGATGTCCATCAGGCGCGCATGCGAGCCATCCCTTTTTTCAGGCACCGGGGCAACGATCTGAAGCCATGGCTCCAGCAGCTGAAACACGGCGGTGAACGCAGGGTCCTTTTTCTGCACCTCCAAGGCCAGCAGGGACGTAAGACATCGCCCTGCTGTGCCACGAGTTAAAAGTACTGGCCAATGCTCGTCGCCACCTTGGGAGGACCGAGGGCGCGACCCCAAGGACCTTCCAGGAGTAGGACGTCTGCGGCAAAGCCCCAGCGAGGAACAAACGCGCCCCGATCTTACGAGGCTCAACGGCGGCCAAATTATTAATTCGATGGGCCCGACGCTGAGCCTGACTGAGACGCTTGGAATGACGAGGCTTGGCGCCAGCTACGCCGCTGCCCCTCTCGATGCCTAGATCGGCCGCAACCCGGGCCGCCTCGACCTGGATGCCTTCTTGTCCTAGACCAGCTTGGATTGCACACGCCACCGCGAGCTCAGACTCGACGATCGTAGACTTACTGGCAATCTGAAGCTGCTCCCGAGCGCAGCCCGAAGCACAATCGGCCCCTGCATGGACTAATTCGCGAATGACATCCCGCTTCAATCTTTCCGCGCGCTGAGTGACATCATCAATCCACGTGGGAAGCGACACAAGAGCACTGCTGGTGCACGAGCGCTCACAAACTTCATGCATCTGACGCTTCGAGAAGCGGGGGGCCCTGCGAGCACCCGCAACGAGCCCCCCGCGAGGAAGGATGGGAGGAGCCTAGACCCCTCGTCTCGCAACAACCGAGGCCCCATGTAGAGGATCCGTCCAAGGCCAAGGGGTGCGGCGGGAATTTCAAATCAATGGCGCGAGCCACAACTCTCTCCCATCGAATCGCGTCGCAGAACGCTTCCATATTCCACAAAACTTAAGCCGAACAATATCCGGGCAACTGTGAGGCTACAGACGCCTCATCAGCGCAACACCTGAGCAGAGCCTCTCGTAGAGCGCTGTTGACTCGGACCGCGGCGCCCCGAGGACCAGAGCGAGCCGCGGCCCGCACCTCCGCGGGCCGAGACCGCATGCGGCTCCACAAACGGCCCAACCAGGTGAGCAATCCCATGGCTCGATCTTTCGGCACATCAGGCTTGCGAAGCAGCGCGATCATCGCAGTGAGCCACTGCCATGGCCGCGCGACCTTCGATTCGACATTGTGAAAAAGAGCGAGCAGCGCATGGGTGCCAGACTCAGGCAGCCACCACGCGTCCCTCTGGCCGACCGCCTCGACACCGCGAGCCTTGCGCGGCGGCATACAGTGCAAAGCCGCCTCCAGCCGGTCCAGCGTGAGGGGCTCCAGCGGCTCCTGGAGCGCCATGCTGCGCGCGCGGGCCAGCGCCCTGAGCGCCTGCTGGTCGTCGAAGCCCTGTGGCGAACACAGCGAAGCCCACGCCTCTGCCTTGGCCTCCGTCACCGAGGCCGCGTCGCAAGAGGCCACGTCTCCAGCCCGCATCTCGCTCCCTCGGCCGTGGGGTCCCGAACGAACCTACGAAGGACTCCACGTCCAAGGGCGGCCTGCTGATGAGCCCAGCCACGAGAATATGGGTGCCTGCTGATGAGCCCAGCCACGAGAATATGGGTGCCTCTGCCGAGCAACGGCGCGCTGGGCCTGGTCGGAAGCCCTGCGCGCCCCTTCCGCAAAAGCCTTGGGCGACTCCTGCGAAGCGCCCTCAAGAGTCCGAAGAACCCTAAGCCAACGATCGTGCCTGCGAGTTGGCAACGGCACAATCTGCGATGAGGGAATAGCACCAGCCAGTTGCCGAAGTTGATCGAGAAGGTGTCGTGCTCTAGGCCTGTCTCTATTCACATCCTTCTGGCCCGCCAGCTCGTCGAGCAAGTTAGCCACAGAACCCCGCCACCGAGCACTTGGATCAGCCGCCGTCGGATACGGCTTGATGCCTTCATAAACTCCCAACTGCGGCCCACGAAGACCCGAATGACCACGATATTGCTTCCTCGCCATCGGGTCGACCGTATACAACTCTAAGTAATACAACTCCCTGGTCGAAACCTACGGTGCGAACTCAGCACCCAACTTAGGGGCTTCGCTCTCAGCAGCCTGGAAAGCCAAGGCGTGCTGAACAAAATCAGGAATCAGAGGCTCCAGAACCGCGGGCACCACCTGCTGCCACAACAGATCCTTGGCCTCCGAAGACCACTCCGCCTGGATAGAAGCATACGTGTCCACATCAGAGTCCAAGACGGGCACCTGCACATCCTAATTCTGATCAGGGACGTCCGTCTCCCCCCCATCTGTGAAGAACTGGTCTTCATCCTCACCAAACAGGGAATGCGCAAGCGGCGGGCTTTTGATAACAAGCTTGCACCTGGGGCCCCAAGACGCCGGGGCCGGGGTGATCGGAGGCGGCGGCCGCGCCTCTCGCCAAGCCGCGGCTTCAGCCCGAGCCAGAGACCGCTTGCTATCAGGATCAGCGGCAATCTTGGGCCCCACAGGATGGGGAAAGGCCCTCGAAGCCCTCGTGAGCCAAGCCCTGGCCCGACTGGCGTCAAAGTTGAGAGTGAGCTTCAGCCCGTAGTGCTTCCCCGCTTCCTCCACTGCACGGAACTCTGCCACCAGCTCCTCAACCCAAGGTAAGGCGTGCTGAGAGACTACTGTGTAATCCAACATTGGCCCTGATCCCAAGGTACACGTGTACTGCTTGTTGGACGGCACAACGACGGATCCATTCACCAATGATAGCCAGCCCGTGCCCGCCAACTCTTTCGGCGTCATGTTCCAGTCGCCGATGGCCAGCCGCGGTCCTTGGATGGTAGACACCAGGGTGCATGCATTGGCCCAACTTGGGAGCGTTCGCCTTGGGCCCCACCGAAGACTTCATATACGCGCCTACGATCAACAGCGACTGGCGACGGGCTCGCAACTGCGTGGCCACCATGTCCCGAAAGTCGATGCCTGGTTGGTCCTTCACCCCCTCAAGGTCGCGCAAGCCAACTTGGTCCGAGGCCGACGTCGCCAATTGCCGCATCGCTTGCACCTTGAATTGTTCCAGAGTGCCAATGGTGATGCCACCCGCTCGACTCTTTTCCGTTGGCCTCATACGCGGCCGGAAGCATGCCGATGTAACCCGCCTTCCGCCACTCGTGCAACCACTCGTGAGAGCCCGTCGAAGGAACGTGGGTCTCGGGGAAAACGAGGATGTTTGCAGCACGATCACGACAAAGCCAGCGCGTAGCAGGGCCCCAACCTCCCAGGTTTCGCACTGTCTGCCGCGGCTGGCTGCCCTCCGCTGTCTATCATCCCTCCCGACTCCTCCCCCGAGGCATCTTGCTGCACACTGGGCGCTATCCCCGCAGGGCCTATCGCGCCTGGGAAAGGGACGGGGGCGGAGGGGTCCAGGCCTGCGCTGGGACTGCCGCCACGGCCATAGGCCCCGCGTGGGGAGGAGAGAGTCTGTGAACATGTAGGGGCCGACCTCGAAATTGTAGCTGGCAGGCATGCCCCTCGAACCAACGGCCCGCCATGCTGGAGGGGATCACATATGCCAAAGAGACGACGATGCCTCCGTGCTCGCCGCAGACCTGGCTGCAACCATCCGTCTTCAGCTTCAGCTCGAGAGCTGCCAATCTGGCCTTCCCAGCTGCGTCGGGATCGTCCGCGACCGCCTGCCCAGCAAGGCCATCACCCTGCCCAGTCGCCGCTGCCGACGCCGCCGGCCCCGCGCTGCCCGCCCCTGCCACGAGCGGCGGCGCAGGGGAGCGCCGCTCTCTCACGGTGCTCCTGCAGCTTCCCGTGCGCTTCGCCGAACGTCGCCTTCAGCGTGTGCATCAGCGCCTCTATCACCGCCTTCTTTCTCTTATCGAGTTCGTCGGCGTCGCTCTGCTCCATGAGGCCGTCGGCGTTGCTGAAGTCCTCGCCAAGAGAACATCGATTCCTCCACATTCGACGCCGAGAGCAGCGCCGGCAAGTCGATGCTGCCTCCTTGCACTAGAGCACCTGCGGCAGCTGCAGTGCTTGGCACCATGGAGCGGAAGAGCGTGGTCCTCTCGGCATCTGCCTCCGCCAAGGTGCTCGCCGCCTCCTGCAATGATGCCTTGCACTTCTCGAGCTCCATCGTCAGTTTGAGCTGATGCGCCCTCTGCGCCTTGTCGAATGCCGTCTGCGCCCTCTTGACCTTCGACGCCGCCGCTGTCACCTGCTGCGTGACGGGCTGCGTCGACTCGAGCTTCTTGCCCGCGGCCCGAGTAGCGTCCAGCAAGGCATGGGCCGCCCTCGCCTGCTCGGTGCCCCCGCGGTCCTTGATGACCGCCTCCAGCCGCGCCTCCAACGCCGCCGAGGACTGGTTGCCCTTGCCCCTTGCCCTTGGGCAGCTTGGGCGCAACGCCCTCGCCGTCACTCTCGGGCCGCGGCTGGTTGCTGAAAGGCGCCCCGCACAGGCACGTGTTCTTGTACATCTGGAGTTTGGACACCCATGTCGCATATGGCCCATGACCAGCGAGAGCACGACGAGCATTTCACTTTAGAATCGTGCGCATCTTCGGGAGGTCTCCAGGCCCCAGGCGGGGGCGGTGGCTGCGGAACAAACCACTGCGGCTGCTGAGCCACATACCATGGCGCCCACCCGATGCCGTTGCCGCGAGGGCCCACGGCATGCTGGGGCCCAGTCTGGAGGGGGAGCGGCGGCCACGGATCGCCCGCTTGCACCTCCTGCGCCCTCCTCTGATCGCGCCACTTCCTGCTTTTGCCCATCAGGGCTGACCGACCATTCGTGATCGGGATCCCCGAGCTCGGAGACTGCAGATCCCAGCCGATACCGCGTGGAGATTGTAGGTGGCTTCGAAAAAACGCTGCGCCCTCTCGGCACGGCAGGCGGTCGGGGCCAAAACGGCTATACTATGAAGGAGAGAGAAGAAGAATAATAATAAGAAGAAGAAGAATAAGAAGAAGAAGATGAAGAAGAAGAAGAAGAAGAATAAGAAGAAGAAGAATAAGAAGAATAATAATAATAATGACAAGATGTAAAAGTGGAGGAGGAGGAGGAGGTTTTCGGACGTGTTCAGACGTGTTCGGACGTTTTTCGTTGGCTCCTGGCGGCTGTCCAACCTCGGGGTGCCCTCAAGCAGCTGCGGCTCGCCGAGAACGCTCTGGGGATTCCCGGGTCGTCCCGAGTGGCTGCCGGAGGCTGAAGTCATGACCGGAAGGCCAGATGAGGAGAAGGAGGAGGAAGAGAAGAAGAAGAACGAGGAGGAGCAGGAGGAGGAGGAGGAGGAAGCTTGAGCATCGTTGCATGTCCATCCGCGGATCCTCATCACCTTCATGACCCCCCCAGCGACCAGGTGGGCGCATGCTCTGTGCCGTAGCGGGCCTTGACTGGCCATTCTCCTGCTGCGGCCACCCGAGTTCAATTTGCAGGCCACTGCGCCCAGGGCGGTCACGCTGTCTGCATTTCGCCGCCTTTTCTTTGAGAGTGCTGCGAGCCTCGGTGCGTAGACTCTGGCCAGCGTCGGAAGGAAGAGGACGAGCAGGGGGAGGAGCGGCGACGGGGAGGACGAGGTGGAGGGGGCGAGGCTGCGAGGAACGGCGGCGGCCAGCCAGGCCATGCCAGTTGGCACGCGTCGGCATCCGGGGCTGTTGGTGGGGCGCTGACAGGGGGGCGTCTACCCAGACCCCCAAGAGTCATGAACAAAATCACGACGGGAGGCTTGTCGCTATGTTCGGCCTCTGGAGGCCTTACCGGGCCTCGGACCGTCAAGAAAGGACTCAGGATGAGAGACTGGGCCAGGGGAAGGCGTCGAAACGTCTGGAGGTCGACGTTGTGAAAACGTTCTGACGTCGTGGGTCTGGGTACTTGACGCCCAAGCAGGCGCGTGGCGCACGTGGTGACGTTTTTTTTCTCGGGAGGGGGAGGAGGGGGAGGATGTAAGCTTCCCAGATGGGGTCCGAATGGATGGGGTCGCCTGATCGCCTGGCATCGCCGAATCACTGGTGATTCGTGATTCGGCTCGATGTGGAGCCAGGTGTCCAAGGCCGGGGGAACGGAGGGTATCACGAAGGACGCATGTCCAGGAGGAGAGGGGTCCTGCAGCTTGGAGCCAGCTGGGGGTCTGAGATGGCCTAGCTAGCAATGGTTCCGGCGAGCTTGAAGGGGGGAGTGGGGGGGCAGGTTCGAGGTGCTAGGCTCGAGAAGGTTGTTTGCCTTCTTCGGTCTCGGGCCGCGAAACAATCTAAAGCGGATCAGGGTTAGAAGAATTACATCCGATGGACCTCAAGAGGGGTCAGGGGACCGATTTTGAGCGGATTGGCCTTCCCCGCCTCTTGACCGATTTTCTCGGGGCCCAACCAGCTCACACACCCCGGCCGGCTCCAACCTGCAGCCGCTTCGCCGCGCTCCGAGTGAAAAAAGCTGGTCCCGCGGACTGCCCCCAGAACCAAGACCCGTCTTACTCGGCGGAGCGACCCGTCTTGCCCGTGTGACTCTGCGCCGGAGCGGCCTCTGGTGCGCGGCTTTCGGGGGGGCGCGGGGGGGAGGGGAACGCGAGATTCCAGCGCATGCAGGCTGCTGCTCGCTGCTGTGGCATCGCACGCAACGGTCGGCAAGCCGCGCCGCTCGTCGGAGAGCCCAGAGCCTTCCGATCCCGCTCTGGTCTCCCTGTGCGCCGCCAGGGTCAATCGTGGGGGGGCAGGGGTAGGAAGAAGAGGGAGGACAGAGGAGGGAGGACTGGTGATGAGGAGGAGGAGGAGGAGGCGGAGGAGGAGGAGGAGGAGGACGCGAGGGAGAAGGAGGAGGAGGAGGAGGAGGAGGAGGAGGAGGAAGGAAGGAAGGAGGAGTCTAGGATGAGGGGGAGGAGGGGTCGGATGTGTGTGTGTGTGCGTGTGTGTGTGAGAGAGAGAGGTCGGGGGAGGCGAGGGGAGATCGAAATGGGAAGACGGCAGAGGGTGGAGTGTAGAAGGCGGAGGAGGAGGAGGAGGAGGAGGAGGAGGAGGAGGGGAAGGAGGAGGAGGGAGAAGGAGGACGGATTGGAGGAGGAGGCGGAGGATGGGATGGGATGGGATGGGATGGGCGGAGGAGGATTGGGTGGGCGGAGGAGGAGGAAGAGGAGGAGGAGGAGGAGGAAGCGGAGGAGGAGGAGGAGGAGGAGGAGGAGGAGGAGGAGGAGGAGGAGCAGAGATTGGAGGAGGAAGAGAGGGGGGGGCAAGAGAGGGGGAGACTGGGAAGGAGGACAGGGGCGAGGGCGAGGGCGAGGGCGAGGACGAGGACCTCTGCACCCGCTGCGCTTGGGGCCGGGCGCGTCTGCCGTGGGCAGGGCCTCCGCGAAGCGCCCTGGCAGGCCGGGCGCGGCGCGCGCCGCGGGGCCCCTGGGGCGGCCGCCGCCGGACCGGCGGGGCACGGCTGCCCGACAAGGCCGCCCAGCCTCTCCGGGAGCTGGCGGGGAGGGGCGGGTCCCCAAGGGCTCGAGGACCTTCCGCCAATCGACACGTGGGCGGAGCTGCCTTGAGACGCCCCTCTTGGGGCGCAAGACGCAACACGTACCGTGTTCAAAACGCCCGTGTCAACACGTTGAGTGTTGGCTCAGCGTGTTAGCACACGTTTGGGTTAACGTATCGCGCCGGACCTACGTGTTCAGTCTATGTGTCGAGCTCCGTGCTCACACGCTACGGGTTGCGTATTGCGTATCGGGGCAACTAGACTTGTGGGGACCAAGCTGGAGTAGACTCAAGGCAGATGCAGACAGATCAAGGTAGATCCCCGGAGCAATCCATGTGAGTCTGGGGAGATTTCCAGGGAAGTGTCGAGCAAGTCGTGGCCGCTACAGCGCGAGTCGAGGGATGACAGGAGTCGTTAAGCCCCTGACGAGAGGAGGAGGGGAGGAGTCGGCTACGCCGAGGCCAGAGCCCATCGAGTCATGAAACAATCACGACGGGAGGCTTTTCGCTATTTTCGGCTTCGGGGGGGGGGGCTTGCTGGGCCTCGGACGTTCAAAAACATTACTCAGGATGAGAGGCCCGTCCGGGGAAAGGCGTCGAGACGTCTGGGGGTCTGGGGATTGACGTTGTGAACAAAATGATGGGTCGGGGGTCTGGGTATCGCCGGAGGAACCTCTGGTGCAGGCACACTGGGGTCCCTAAATGGCTGACTGCGATGCGCCGCGCCCCCCGAAAGCCGCGCACCACAGGTCACTCTGGCCTGGGGTCAGTCTTGCGTGCAGCCGAAGGAGGAGCGGGGAGGGGACAGGGCGGAGATGCTGGCATCTCGATTCTTTCGCGCCAGGCGTTCTTTTCGCTCCAAATCTCAGGCCCTGGGGCCCTCGCAGGCCGGTTCAGCTGGAAGAGTGGCCCAGGAAGCTGTGGTGTAGGGCTCTGTCTGGTCGCGATGTATCACGATGTCGCATTGCTTCGCGACGTCAGATCTCAGGGGAGGACCGGGGAGGGAGAAGGAGAGCGGGGAGGGGGGGAGGAGGACGAAGAGCGGGTTTTGGATTGCGACGTTGATGAAGCCAATGCCAGTCAGCAAATGGGGCGCTGCATCTACCAGAATATAAGAAGCTCGGCGTACGTTTTCATTTAAATCATATATCTGCACGGGCACCAAAACGCAAGTTCAGCACAGTAGGACGGGACCCCCGCGACACAGCGGACGGAACGCGTCGAACCGAAGCAAGGAGTCCAGATCCTCCCACTCCTCACATTCACCTCCACCCTCCATAATGGGCAACTGGACGGCAAACGCTGAAGGCGGCAACAAATGGCACTCAGGAGGAGGGGAAGAGGGAGGGAAGGACGTAGCATAAGATTGCGAGAGGGAGGGAGAAGGCTGGGACGCAGACCGAACACCTCCTGCTTTCGTGACGCCGGCCAAGTTTAATCCCCCTCCTCAAACCCTCCGCCCCACCATCCCAGCGAAACTCCCCTATCAGAACAAGCGGCCGGGCCCGCATCGTGCCGGCACAACATCGACGACCGTGTCGTGGGCATTCGGCCGCTCGAGAGGGGGCAGGGGGAGTGCTGAAAGAGAGCGAGGGGAGAATGCCGAGGCGAAGAGAGCAGTGCTGGGACACAGACGGCATTCCCATGCAGCTCTGCAATACACTGAGGCCGCGTGGAGGCACCACAGCGGGAGCTGCCACACGGAAGTCTCTGCCAGGATAAGAGCAGCCAGTTCGGACGGCAGTGGAGGAAGAAGATCTACCTTCGCACCCACGCCCATCACGAGCGACGACCGAGGGCGGCAACACAACGGGCAGTTATCAGAGCTCCCTGGCGGGAATTTTGGAGGAACGTTTCTTCCAAATTTTGCGGGCGCCAAGGAGAAGCAAGTAACACAAGGTAGGATTGTATACACATGTGTCGCTCGTGGAGGGAAGAGGGGCAAGGATGAAGAATGATACTGCACACACCCGACCAACCTCCTCTTCGAAAGCGTTCCTCCTGGGTCGGCGTCGCTGAACTACAATGCCGAAAAACTTGGCGGGCTGGCATCTCACGCATTCGCATCGCAAACCCGCTCGTGATTGCAGAGCGCGAGCGAATGATATCTGCGAGCTCCAGGACTAATGTGAGCACGAATGGAGAATCGCAAGTTGCACAACAGCCAAGATTCGTACTTG